>JAHUTJ010027637.1:0-10319 GCA_036250325.1 Characodon lateralis
TCTCTGTGCTTTGAACAGAACCCTGAGACTATCACAGAGCAGGTGCATTTATACGGAGACTTGATTACACACAGGTGGATTCTATTTATCATCATCAGTCATTTGGGACAGCATTGGACCATTCAGAGATCCTCATTGAACCTCTGGAGTGAGTTTGCTGCACTGAAAGTAAAGGGGCCGAATAATACTGCACGCCCAGTTTTTATTTGTTAAAAAAGTTTGACAAATCCAATAAATTTCATTCCACTTCACAATTGTGTCCCACTTGTTGATTCTTCACAAAAAATTAGAATTTTATATCTTTATGTTTGAAGCCTGAAATGTAGCAAGAGGTTGACCAGTTCAAGGGGGCAGAGTACTTTCGCAAGGCACTGTATATATGCCGCGGAGGCTATGCAGATGATAAAAATGCCTAAAAGGCTATGCAGATAAAGATATGGAATAAAGCTATAAAAACAAATCCGCCGAGCGTGAAAAAGAAACAGATAGATCCGATAATGAAGGAAGAAAGGCAGGAAATGAGTGAAAGTAATTAATGGGAGGAAAAAGCTTAAATGAAACAGGGAATTGGCATAAAGAAAAGAAGGGGAAATAAAGTGAGATGAAGACCTTTCAGAAGAGCTATGGAGTGCTGGAAATGCCATGAAAAAAATGCAGATGAAGATATGAAATAAAGCAATAAAACAGATCTATTAATAAGGAGTTAGAAGATAAATCGGTCGTGAAGGCAGAAAAGAAAATAGGGGAGCTAAAGTGAGGGAGATTAATTAGACACAACTGGCAGGTGCTGAAGGAAGACTCCTGCAATACGTAAAATGAATATTGAACAAAGCCAATGATGGATAGAGGTCAACCACCACCAGTTAGTGCAGGAAGCTCATACCTAAGAGCTGGGAGATCATTGAACAGCTAGCACAGAGTGGAAGTCTGTCGACCGTGGCTGAAAAACGCCAACGGCCGAGTTGATGGAGGAAAGCTGTATATGTCACTTGGGTTGCTGCAATTTTAAATAAGTGACTTGAGACCTGACTAGGAGGCAGGTTGTACTAGTCTAAAGATGCCTCAAAACTTAAAGAACCAGGAGCGGACATGGGGGCTCCTTCTAGAGTGAGAAAGAAGGGCATGCTGGGCGAGCTAAGTTTGTAATGTTTTAAGAGTGGATTTAAGCATGCTCGAGATGGCAGAATGGGCCATCGAGGCGAACAATACGCGCAGCGCAATAAATACACCTCAGGTTCAGCACATCATACAGCGGGTTACCGCTAATTAAAAACCACTTACTTTCGTCCCCGCCGGTGATGTGATCCCCTTCGGTTGTGCTCACGACATCCGGGTCACGGCAATAAATTGTTGAGGTAAAACAATTTCACCACTAATAACAGCCTCAACCTCACCCAGTCCGGATGTCGTGAGAAAGAACAGATGAAGAGCAGGAAATTAAGATTAACACAAGTTTAATTTGATATATAAGTCCAATGATTCCCAATGCATAATTGAATACAAAAGAATAATACAAAAGAAAGAAAGATTACCTAAGGCCTTAGGGAGAGACTCAGATCAGCAAAGCTAGGCTGTATTTACCGAGTGGTTTGTCTGACCATCAGTTTTAAAGGTTTTTATACCCTCAACGAACTTCAAAGCTGACCGCTGAAACCTCCCCTCCAAGAATTATTTACGAAGTCTGTGTTGCCGCTGTAAATTAGCCAACCCCCATGGGAGTACTTTATTATCTATACCATGCCCAACAGCCGACATTTATTGCTTTACTGCCCATACAGCCGGCATTTACTGCTTATAGCTGCTGGTGAACATCCTGACCTTCTTCCAGCCTGAACCCCCTGTGACCTATCTCTCCCTGTGGTCCACAATACATGATATATTTCAGTTTCATGCATACACATGCAAACTGAACACATAGTATGAAACTAAATGATTTTAATTCTCAACAGCGTTTTTCCTTTTGGCATGATATGGCACATTTCGGCAAAATTCGGCAACATCTGCAAAAGTGGAGATTTCTTGTGTTTTTACTTGAAAAATTTAATAAACTACTTTTTACATGTCTAAAACAGCCTGTTTTTGATTTTTTAGTTTTTATTACCCAAATCTATATTTTAATAATTTTCAATTGAACAAGAAAATGCTATGTTGAATCATACTGAAGCACATTTATTGAACAGGAAGCACCAGTGTAAAAAAAAAAATGTTAATCTTCGCAATAAAATACGTAACAGCATCGCTAAAAATAAAATAACATCAATTTATTGACATCTAGGAATGAATGTATGTGTTCACAACACCTTTGTTTACCGGGCGGGTGGGTGTGGGTGTGTCGGGGCTCATTACAGACGCAAACATTTCAGTGCTATCTTCCACTGTTTTGGCTTACAAATCCATTTATTACGAGACAACAGGATGCACTAGTGTAAAAAGAAAATCAGTCTTTAAACGCATTTCGCAATAAAACTAAAATTACATACCTTTCAAGTGGCGGAACTGCATTATCCAGCTCATCATTGATCTTGCCAGGATAAATAAGCTCTTCGTTTTCAGATGAGGAATCATCTGCACACACTTCAGTACCGTAGTCCATTGTAATTAGGTCCAAAGCTTCAGCGACAGTGTAGAACGTTGTGTGGGAAACCATTGTGTTTCAAAAACAAACACTCGAACACGCAAACCACAGCACATAAACAGCCAGAGGTAGGAAGGTCCGGTGCGTAACAGCTGTAGCGGCTGCGCCTTGCGCCACAGCATACTCAGTGTTTACACAAACAACCTACATTACGCAAACCAATAACTCGAGTTTGGATTGGCCGAATTGCACAAACGAACCCTCCTTTTCATCCATAGAGCCACTAGAATAAAGTTATCTCCACATCTTTGACGTAAATCCCACCAATCAGGAAGCAGAGGCCGAGATGTCCGGTGAATGCATTCTGTAGAGTGCGTTTACTTCCTGCATTTTTCTGATTCAACTGCTTGTAGTTTTAACTGTTTGGTGTTCGTTGAAATGGTTTATATCAGTTTTTAGCCAAGAGTCTTATGTTTCAGAGGGTACCACACATGTCTATGTTTAAGTAAGGCAAGGTTAAACAATAAACATAGGGAAAAAAAAGAACCTGGAGATTCCCCCTTTCCGGGGGAGGGGGCTTAAGAGGTTAAAATCAAACAAGTACCTTAAAAATACCATCAATAAAAGGATCAAACTGCATAAGCGTTGACGGCACGTTATGGTCGATCTGTGTTTAAAACCTACCCTTTAAAGAAAGTTTGTCTTAATTTTAAAAACAACATAGAACACATCATTAGCTAATTGCTAGTCTGCTAGCACTTACTGTAGCTCAGTTTCTCAACACAAACAAAAACAAACATCATTAAACGTACATTATTTAGATTATTTAACTCTAAACTAATCTTCTCTGGCCAAACACTACCGCTTATGTGAACCATCTTGAGGAAAAGGTTTCATGGGCGACTAGATGAGGGAGGTCTGGTCATCCACATGTGGACTGAAAGGGACATGTGTTGCAGCTAATCTCAGTAGCTGTAAGGGGTCGGCTTTTGGCCAGCCCGGCCGAACCGTACAACAAAGTCATGTTCGGCTCCTTGAGTGGCCGTGGTGCGGTGGGGTTGTCCTCGCTACCTGGACATGCACGCAGGAAGGCGTGCGCTGCGGTCCTGGGCTTCTCTTCCAGGCTGTGGGGGAAATCTGCTTCGATTAGGGCTGCTTCTGGAGGCCTCAGAAGAAAAGTCAAGCCACGCTTATCTCATTACAAACTTTATGAATGCCGGATGCTCAAACAGCAAATCATTATTATTACTTAACTTTGTAATCATAGTGATCGCAGAGACTTTTGGATCCAAGTTGAAGAGTCATGTCTGCTTGCCAGCAAGGAGACATTCGCACGTGATGCCTCTCCTGACCAGTCCCCGTGGGATCCGTATGGAGCACAGCGTTTTTGTTCAGCCCTGACTCCTTTTCTTCCTGGGCTGAGCTGGAAGTAGGTTAATGAGATTTATTTTGAAAGTTCCAGAAAATTTCTTACTGGCCTCGAATGTTGTAACCCATGGCTGGGTCCCAACATATTGTATGTTGTATGTACTTGTCAAAAGACATTTCTAATTTTATGTTTACTTTACTAAAAAAGCTAAGCTGCAACTACTTTAGAGCAATATGCTGCATGTCGTGTATAGGTTACATGTGCACATCTTGGTGAAAGGCGAACAAGGTAATAAGAGCTGACTTAAGCATCATAAAACAATTCAAAGTGAAAATGTTAAGATTAGTGGGATAGATGTTAGTACATATTATGCATCTTTAGTTTCACAACAGGCTCAACCAACATAGCTTAATAAAAAAAACATGGATATTGTTCAGCTAAACAAAACAGCACCAAAGTTAACAATTGTCTGTTGTGAAATTGTAGATTGTTTATATCTGCTGATATACCGTTATACACTACTTGTGTGAATAATTTCAGTTTGAGGTGTTTTAAATTGCTAACTGAGCCTTTAATCTCCTTCATAAATTAAGTATTCGCATGGTACAAAAATACACATTAGACAGAGATTTTTAATCCTAGGATATCAAAAGAAGTTGCTAGGAGACCTATGTTGAATGGCATGCAACGTCAGTCTGTTAACGCTGGTTTACTCGCCTTAAGGTATGGCAGGAATTGGAGACCTTGCCAGTAAGGTGCAAGCGTCTGAGCAGATAAGGTTGAAAAAAATTGTGCTTAGTGCAGTGAAACAGAAGGGATTATGCTTAAGGCAAAAATCAGTCAGAGAGCTTGATCTTTTTCTGCCTGTCAGATGTGCTTTGATTTTACCTCCACTTTTTCAACTTAATTTTATTATGTATTATTCCCTGATCTCCAGCAAAAAAATTCCTCCCTAAATAAAGCAGCAATTTATTCGAAAATCTCAAGAGAATCTAGAAAAGTGTACAAAAAATTATCAAATGGAAAATGTTTGCCACACACATAGAACTGTACACAGCCTCCATTTACAAAGAGCTTCACATCAAAAAACAGTAAATTAAAGACAGACTATTCCTTTAGAGAGTAAATAGCTGTGGCTGGATGAAAGACAGGAAAGCAACTTTTTCAGTTTTCAGCTTTATCATTTAATTGTTCAAGTACTGGTGTCACGTAAAATTTAAAATATGATGAGAATTATATTATTTTTATTATTATTTTTAGGTGAAATTTAATCATATCAAAAAGTTAACTACTAAAATTAGCAATGAATTGTTTCACTATCATAAGTACATAGAACCCAGGTCATGGTAACAACTGTGATAAAAGTCAATTATGTTAACCACAGGATTCCTAAAACAGAATTTGCTAAATGGAAATGTATTATCCTCTATTGGACTACATTATAATTTGAACCAGTTTATTTTTTTAAACAGGATTGATTTGATCTAACAGTAAATTGAAAAAAAAAAAACATGGTTTCAGTTGAACTTGGCTTGAGCTCAGTTAAACCTGAATCTAACCAGTTTAGCTTCTGGGGGAGATTCACACAGCTACTGTGTGAATCTCCACCAAACCTTTGCAAACCTGAGTTTGCTTCTCTGAGTGGTATCAATTTGGACTAATGCTGTTTGCTTTAGCTCCCTCCAACCAATGCCTCCACTCCTCCATGGCCAGCTTGATGGCCAGTAGTTCGCGGTCTCCCAGCTTGTAATTCCGTTCAGCAGACGTCAGGTGACGGGAGAAAAAGGCGCACGGATGAAGTCGTCTGTCCTTGCCAGAAAGCTGGGAGAGGACCGCTCCCACCCCGGTGTCTGAGGCATCCACCTCCAGGGTAAACTGCTTTGAGGGATCAGGGTGGATCAGAATCGGGGCCTGAGGCGGGTGAAAGCGGCCTCGCCGTCAGCGTTCCAGCTGAATGGCACCTTGATGGAAGTCAGCGCTGTAAGGGGTGGTGCTACCTGGCTGTAGTTCCGGATGTACCTCCGGTAGATGTTTGCGAATCCCAAGAAATGTTGAAGCTTCTTGCGTGAATCCGGAACTGGCCACTCTAACACTGCTCTCACCTTCTCGGGATCAGCGTGAACCTGTCCACCCTCCAAAATGAATCCCAGGAAGCTGACGGTGGACTGGTGGAAGCCGCACTTCTCCACCTTGACGAATAGTCTGTTCTCCAGGAGGCGCTGAAGGACTAGCCGGACATGGCGGCGGTGCTCCTCGAGGTCTCTAGAATAGATTAAAATATCATCCAAATATACAAAACAAAAACATTCAGGAAGTCTCTATTTATTGAACACTGGTCTGAGGTCATGATACTCGGGAGGGACTCCGGCCAAGTCCGGAGTCTCCTCCTCGTTACAAATAACGGGAGCAGAACTGGGGCAGACGGCAGATTGTAAACACGACTACAGGCAGCTCTCAGACCAGGCCTCCACCCGGTGTTCAGCCCAATTAATATGGGGGTCATGGAGCCGCAACCAGGGAAACCCGAGAACCAATGAGCTTTGAGCTATAGGGAAGACTGAAAAAGAAATTCTCTCCCTATGATTACCTGAGACCACTAACTCAAGAGGCAGAGTGCGATGAGTTATCTGATGTAATGACAGCCCATCTAAAGCTAGAACCTGGCTTGGATGAGAGAGAGGCTCAGTCTCAATACCCTCTTCTTCTACAAGTTTCTGATCTATTAAGTTTAATTCACAACCCGAGTCAACTAACGCAGGAAGTGACCTGGAACTAATGTTTCTAAACAACACTGCAGGCAGAGTAAATCTAGGGGCTTCTAGGCTAACAGACTGGTCCGTCGGCCGCCCCTTTAAGACCGACGGACCCCTCCCTTTTGGCCGAATGGGGCAAGAAGAAATGAAATGATGTGAGGATCCACAGTAAAAGCACTGGTCAGCCTCCCACCGCTGCCTCTGCTCACCGGGCGAGAGTCTAGCCCTTCCCTCCTGCATGGGAGCACTCAGGTGAGGCTGCCGACCAGGTGACACAGAGTGAACCGCTAGCGGGGGTCTACCGGCAGCTCTTTCAAAGCTGGCTCACTTTCTCTCTCTGAGACGGGAATCAAGGCGGACTGCTAGGTCAATATAATCTTCTAATTCTTTAGGCTCCTCCACTAGGGCTAACTCGTCTTTTAATGCCTCGTCCAAAGACTGAAAAAATGCTGCCTTTAATGCGCTGGTGTTCCAGCCAGAAGCTGCAGCTAAAGTGCGGAAATCTATAGAAAACTCAGCCACTGAGCGATTACACTGTTTTAACCTGCGAGCAAGACTGGTCTGATCAAAACCTAACTCAAATGTTCTTCTAAACTCTGACTCAAAGTCTGCATATGATATCTGGAAACTGTTTGTGTAAGAAAACCTCGCCTCTGCCCACTGAAGTGCCCTCCCAGTTAATAAGCCCAGAATATAAGAGATCTTTCCCTCATCATGAGGAAAAGAATGGGGCAACCTATTAAAAACTAAAGAGCACTGGAGCAGAAAACCGCGACAACCTCCCACCTCCCCGAATATCTTTCGGGATTGGGGGAGGTTAC
Source organism: Characodon lateralis (assembly GCA_036250325.1). NCBI lineage: Eukaryota > Metazoa > Chordata > Actinopteri > Cyprinodontiformes > Goodeidae > Characodon > Characodon lateralis. Next base: position 7,519 of record JAHUTJ010027637.1, read on the forward strand.
CTCACGGAAGTGCTGGTGTTGCTGAGGCGGAGGGTAAGCGGCAGAGTGGAGGGCTCTGGTGCTGAGGTGGTCTGGTTACAAGCCTGCTGGAGAAGCGAAGCCAGCTGCTGTACCTGTTGACTAGTCTGCCGCTGCTGATCCAGAATCTCCCAGAGGGTAGAATCATGTGAACGGATCTGCTGGCTGTGCTCAGCTAGGGTCCTCTGGAGGTTCTCCGCGAGTCCGGCTGGCCTGAGCATTCTGTCATAATGTTAACTGTCGACCTGACCCACATGCAAAGAACAACCAGAGACAGATGAGATTAGTGAATGTTTATTTAAACAAATGATCCTGGGAACGGGAAACAAGACTGGAACCGTCTGGCTGCGGGAGAAGAGCAGAGTTACAAACTGGACCTCAGAAAACGGACCAGAACTGATTGTGCAGCTTACAGATAAGCGCAGGGAAACCCGCTGGGGGGAACGGTCATAGATCCAGTGGTGTAAGAGAGAGTGGCTCGCCTTGACCGCCATGTTTGTTGAGACGGGGCCGACAGAAGGTGCTGGGAGGGTGGACAGGATTCGCTTCGCTGGTGGCTCACAGAAGAGTCAGCCTGAAGGTTCAATTCGGGACTCGGTTCAGACCGATTCTTTAAATCTCTGGTCAACTCCATCGAATCCAGAGGTAAGGCACTTGGAAGTGTCAGGACAGACAAAATCAGTGCAAGTTTACAGAAAATTTCAGAAATAACTTTCAAACTACGAGAGTAGATTTCAGGGGAGGCCAGTAGCTGTACTGCAAGGGCAAAACGCTCAGGCAACGAAGTGCANACGAAGTGCAGGCGCGGCCTCTTCATATACTGCCCAGTTGATAAGCCTGATGAGCTGCACCTGTCCCTTCTCCAGCACCTCCAGGCAACGGCACCTGGTGGTAAAATGGTTAGCTGCAGGCAGACACACCATGGATTCTGTAAATATTAAGGGGTCACCTATACTATAACCAGAATTCAAATTTCATAATTTTATTGTAGATTTCTGGAGAAATACACAACTTAAAGTGTCCACTAATAGTTTCCAGTGTATGCTTTTGTCCCACTTTCAGGAATTTATTTCTCCAAGATCATGAGAGGTGACAACACAATCTCTTCAGACTTTTTCAGACTGTATTAAAGGGTCATCTATATTATAACCACAATTAGAATTTCATAATTTTACTGTAGAGTTTTGGAGAAATAACAGGTCAAAGTACCTCAAAATGCTCATCCAGTATATCCTTTTGTGTCACATTCAGGATTTATTTCTCCAAAAATCGTGAGAGGTGACAACACAATCTCTTCAGTTTGTATTAAAGGGCCATGCTTTCAAATGAAGTTCAGCTGCAGTCTTTAAAGACCGTAAGTTCACATGTATTAATGTTTATAAGACATGGCAAAGTTTTTGTTTAGTTTAGTTTTGTGTTTATAAATCAGTCCCAGAACCACCTCAATAAGGTAGGTGTTGTGACTTTATCCTCCTACCCTTTGCACATGGCTGAGTCAAATAAAAAAATAACTTAATCAACTTAGACACATCTGTTTACAGATGACTTTGAGAATGGCAAAAATGCAAAAGAGACTTCAATCCTCTTTGTTATTCTGACAGCAATGATGGACATTGACGGATTGAAAATAATTGCAACGGTGTGCCTGGGAGTCAAAATAGTAGTTGTAGCTGTGACAATGTGCCTGAGGTGCCATGTAGTTTTATCAGTGACAGTGTTAATGTGACTTTAGATAGTTTTGACTTTGACACTGGTGTGGACTATAGATCCACTAATTCAAAAGAGGAAGAAAATGATGATGCTGAGGTGACCAGCAGCTTTGAAGATGACCTGAAACAGTGAATCATAGAGCACAAATTGACACACAGAGTGCTTAACAGTTCTCTGGCCAGAGAGACGTCTGCATTTTGTGAGTATTTCCATCTTTCCTTGCAACAACCATACCACTTCACAAAGTTACTCCATTTAGGCAAGCAGCCAATGTATGACAGTAAGGAAGCTTGACAAATCAAATCATTTAGACAGAATAATGTAATTATTCATTTGGTACTAAAATAGTTGCAGGCTGTTTAACCCTTTATGACCTACCATAGAACAAGGTTGCCAGAGCATATTTTTACATTTGCAAATGCTGTAGAGCCATTTTTGGAGCATTTCAATTTGCTATACATCAATACAACCCTTAAATCCTAAATTTTAATATTTTGTATATAATAACCCCATATTAACTAAGTAAATTGCAAATCAGAAAAATACATTTCGTTTTCTTTTTTTTTTTTGCACATATTTTCCTCATAACAGAAATATCATAGCTGTATCCCTCAAAAATTGCAATGTAAAAAAGTTGCATGAAACCCTTTCAAACCACAGGAAATTTGTTTGGTTTGTGTGTCCATAACTTCATTTTTGAAATGCACACATTTTTATGACCAGAGACAAAACGAACATAAAATGTACATTGTGAACAGTTTGAGAAAAATATGTACATCAAAGTAAACTATTTACAGAAGTGTAATTAAATCTCTAAGTGTGCCAGATACCTATGAGCACACATATATGTTCATAAGACCATCTTCAAACCATACAAAGTGCAAAAAACTATGAAAATGAAAGTGAAATGCGAGCCAAGTTTACCGTGGAAAAACAACAACTTCCGGGTGTCAAAATAAGGTGAGATCTTTCCATGTAATCCATGCAACATTTAGTAACTGCTCACAGTTAACTCCATAAAAGTTACAATAAATATCCTTATATCCTTATGAGTAATCCATGCAATAATTATT
>JAHUTJ010027639.1:0-10310 GCA_036250325.1 Characodon lateralis
ATGATGTTTCCACCTCCATGCTTCATGGTAGGGATGGTGTTCTTGAGGTTGTACTCATCCTTCTTCTTCCTCCAAACACGGCATGTGAAGCTTAGACCAAAAAGCTCCATTTTGTCTCAGACCACATAACCTTCTCCCATTCCTCCTCTGGATCATCCAGATGATTCATCATTGGCAAACTTCAGACGGGCCTGGACATGCGCTGGCTTGAGCAGGGGGACCTTGCGTGCGCTGCAGGTATTGAATCCATGTAGTCCATGCGTAGTGTGTTACTAATGGTCTTCTTTGAGACTGTGGTCCCAGCTCTCTTCAGGTCATTGACTAGGTCCTGCTGTGTAGTTCTGGGCTGATCCCTCACCTTCCTCATGATCACTGATGCCCAACGAGGTGAGATCTTGCATGAAGCCCTTAGACCGGGGGAGATTGACCGTCATCTTGAACTTCTTCCATTTTCTTACAATTGCTCCAACAGTTGTTGCCTTCTCACCAACCTGCTTAGCTATTTTCCTGTAGCCCATCCCAGGCTTGTGCAGCTCTACTATTTGATCCCTGATGTCCTCACACAGTTCTCTGGTCTTTGCCATTGTGGAGAGGTTGGAGTTTGTTTGATTGAGTGTGTGGACAGGTGTCTTTTAGACAGATAATGATTTCAAACAGGTGCAGTTAATACAGGTGATGAGTGGAGAAGAACTAACAGGTCTGTGAGAGCCGGGATTCATACTGGTTGGCAGGTGATCAAATACTTATGTCATACAATAAAACGCAAATTAATTACTTTAAAATCACACAATGGGATTTTCTGGATGTTTTTTAGATTCTGTCACTCACAGTTGAAGAGTACCTACGATAGAAATTAAAGACTTCTACATGCTTTGCAGGTATCAAATACTTGTTCTCCTATATATATATATATATATATATATATATATATATATATATATACATAGTATTTTGTCTTTATATAGTCTTAATAAGTTCAGTGGAACCAACTGCCTTCAAAAGTAGCCTAGTTAGTAAATAAAGTCCACATGTTTGTTTCATCTAAGCTGTCGTCTGAAGGCCTGACAGTTTGGGGGTTCAAGGCAAGGAACAGCAGTCAGGCCAGGAATAATGTTGTGGGGAGGTTTAAAGCCAGGTTAGGATATGGAGGAGAATTTAAATGTCTGTTACTGTTAAATGTATCGTTTAAAAATGAGGAGTGCAGAAAGGCCCATGGTAACCGAAGGAGCTGCAGAGAATTACAGGTCAGTTGGGAGAATCTGTGGACAAGACAGCTAGTCATATACTCCAAAAATCTGGCCTTTAAGAGTGGCAAGAAGAAAGAATATGGAGTAAACCTATGCTAAAATAAAAGTATTAATAGTTTTGCAGTGGCTATTGTGAAAAATGTTACGCACTGTTGCTTGTTCTGCTCTTTATAGACAAGTGTAACAAGCTGATCATTGCTGGTTAATAAGTTAATGGGTTATCTCCTCAGGTAGTCTGCCAACTGTAGCTTTAAAACAAAGGTGTTGGACTGTCCGCGTTTTGAGCTATTGGAAGTCAACAGTCTAATTTGTCTTTCTGGTAAGAAAGAGAAACGTGCAGTAGCCATCTTTCAGCCAGCTGACTACCAGTGAGCAGCATAGGTGGGGAAACATTACATTGTTTGGGCTCCATGGAGCTGCAGAAAGCTCTTCAGTGCTTTCTCTAGCATCTAATTAAATTAACTTTTAATTTAAACCGTATTACCAAATATTTGAGTGGTTTAGAAATGTGTTTCAGACATCTCAAACTTTATTTTGAAGTATTTTTGAAGTACTACAGTTGGGGACTGAACAGTCAAGGTGTTTCAGAATTTGGGCTAGAGATTCTCAAATGCATTCCAGATTCCTGAAAAAACATACACTGAAATAGCCCTTTACCGAAGCCCTGAATCAGAAGATGTAAATCAGATGACAACGTCAGCCAACTGTTGGTGTGCCTAACCTGTTTGCAACACTGGGAATTACCCACTCCCTTTGATGAGCTGTGCAAATAAAGAATAAGAATTTTCATTTGGTTGTCCCTAAGGTGGGCCACCTTGGGAAATGAGCCATATGGCCCACATCAAATACCTCCACTGGACAGGCTAATTACAAGAATAACCCTCAATTCTAGTTCATAGCTTAGTTATTTGGAAAAGTATATGCAGTACTGGCTGGTGGGTTACATTTGCTTAATTGTATTAATTAATTATATTTTAAATATATTTTAATTATTTTAATGGATGGTCGTGTCACTTGGTAGTATCTGCTTGTAGTTACCCCTTCTGGCTACTAGAGGGCAGAAAGTTGTAACGCAGGATAGAACTGTCTGAAAAGATATTAAAATATATTTATACATCAGATTTGGGCTTTTAATAAAATATGTTTTATAAAATTAAATGAAAACATAACCCTCACAAATCTAAGATAACAGAAATGTTTTTTATTTTTTCTTCGTGGTGACGTCACATTCGCCTTTCCGCTCCTGCGTGCAGCAGCAAACATGGCGGACGGCTAACACATCCGTTGTTTTAAAACAAGTCCTGGACGGGGATTTTTTCTTTAGGACTAAAACCAGTAACCTGTCCGTTGCTGTGTGTACCCAGAGGGGCGTGTAAGCTTCGCCGCGGCCTGTATTTCTTTGCCAAGGAAAAGGTAAAGCCAGCGTTGCTTCCCGTTCTGCTGCAGTTGATGCTAACGCGGGCATAGCTTCAGTTGCATGCTAATATGACCAGCTACGACTTCTCAGCTAATATAGTTTAGATCCAGGGGGGTAATTGTTTTTAAAAGATGTACATCATCTTATCTCATCTGCACTGAATTATAGCGACTTGTTATTTTGACTTGGCCTGATTAAATCGTTTTAACATGCTAGCTGACGGTGGCTAGCTAACTGCCAAATCAAAGCGTGCAGTGGTCGAATCTTTACGAAGCTTCAAGTTTATCAACAAGTTTAACAAAATAACGGGACAATAAATGTACCTTATTGCTTGACTAGAATTTTGTTTTTAGAATACTACAGAACGTAGCAATCTATTTTTAGTTAACATGAGCAATATGTACTGTAGTTTAAAAAATAATCAGATTCATATGGTAAAAATAAGTATGTTGGCTGACGCTGTTAGACCTGCATGTTGATCATTATAGTAGAATGAGCATTAAAATACCTTTCAAATGATACCAAGAGGATGTATGTAGGTTAGAAAATACGGCCGTTATGGCTTTTTAAATGAATGCATTCTTGGATAATTTATCTACCTCAATTTACATTAAAATCTGTTAAACTAATAACAAGACATTGTTTAATTCCTAGTTTGTCTTTTATAATATTTCCATGAAACGTTCAGCAAACATTCTTGCGTTAATATTTAATCTTTTTTGGCTGGCTACAATAAATGTTTGGTAATTGACTGCAATCGTTTTTTACTATAATTACAGACTGTAATTCTGCTGGTATTTCTTTTTTTTTAAAGTAAACATTGTGGTTAAATTATAAATCAAGACACCATACTTTGCTCAAACCAAAAAAAGGCAATTGCTTACTGGTTAAATCAGTCGATTTCTGGTGTACAAGTACTTGAAAACATTAAAAGACTTGTTTGGTTCAAACAGAGTCTAAACATCCTCAGGCAAATCAAAGACTTTTAACTTTGTGCTGTGTTGGTAAGAAGAATGAAAAGAAATAGATCAATTGTGTTCTGGTTGTGTTTGCTGTACAGAAACGGTCTGCTTCTTCCAACCTAAAATGGCAAATAAAATTTGGATACGAGTGGGTCCATTTGCCTGATCACAAATAAGCAGCTGCAGACTCAATGATACAACACATGTTAAAAGAAAGCTCAGACTTTTAATAGATTTGCATTGTGAACCTTGTTAATTGTGTCTAACTCATCACTGGAGGTTTTATTTTTGGCAGGGTCAAGAAAACAAACTGCAAGAATGGGGCGACGTTCTACCTCCTCCACCAAGAGTGGGAAGTTTATGAATCCCACCGACCAGGCTAGTAAGTGTCAACCTGTAAATAGAGCTGCTTCGCCTGCCACTGACCTGTTTACCAACACTGGAAAAACATTTTACTGTATCAGTGGGTTAATGTGGGTGCAATAACTATTATTGTGTTCCGTTTTTACAGGAAAGGAGGCCAGGAAAAGGGAGTTGAAAAAGGTAAATACAGTCTTTAAACCCAACATTGACTTAAATGTAAAACGTGTTGCATTGAGTCGCTGACATTGTGAATTCGTTTGGCAGAACAAGAAGCAGAGGATGATGGTGAGAGCAGCTGTGCTGAAGATGAAAGATCCCAGGCAAATCATCAGAGACATGGAAAAGCTGGATGAGATGGGTGAGAGGGAGGAATGTTGTGCAGTAACGTGTTTTTGGGAGAATTTACCTTTTTTAGGTTAACGTCAATGAGTCCGGTTTCTGCACATTAAACCCTTTAAATGTCAATAAAAATGGAACGTCTTTTTTTTTTTCTCAAGAGTTCAACCCAGTCCAACAACCCTTATTGAATGAAAAAGTACTAAGGGACAAGCGAAAGAAGTTACGTGAGACATTTGAACGCATCGTCCATCTGTATGAGAGGGAGAACCCTGAAACCTACAAGGAGCTCCGCAAACTGGAACTCGAATATGAGACCAAACGAGGGCAGCTGGCTCTTTATTTTGACTCGGTCAAGGTACGGCTCAACCCATGTGTACATTTATATCCTAAACATTAGGTAAACATTAAAACATTTGTTGGATACAAAAAACAGCTGGTGTGGTGAATGTCTAGTTTATTGAAAATGTCCTGTTTGATCCAGTCTAGCTTATTGGAAGCACTGTTACAAAATCCTTAATATAAATTATGAATAGATTTGGTGTTATGTTTGAACTCTTAGTATCTGGGTTCAGCATTATTTAGTCCATACCCTGTATCCTACACACCTTGTGATATTAGATATGTGATCTTTTGTTCAGAATGCAGAGTCAGTGGAAGTGGACAGCATCCCCTTACCCGACATGCCTCACGCCCCATCCAACATCCACATCCAGGACATCCCATTACCAAGGGCTCAGCCTCCCTCTATACTGAAAAAGACCTCCTCTTTTGGGTAGGCTCGGTTTGGAAAAGTTTTCACATCCTGATTTGCAAAAGTATTTACACCCCTTGGATGTTTCTGTTTTTAACCACAAACCTTAATTTATTTTTGGGAAATTTTGTGAAAAGAACCGATGTATGCTTTTCCGAATTGTGGAGCTGCAGAGATCCACTTTCAGGTGGTAGAATCTGTTGGCAGATTAGTCGTGCACTTGACAGATCTGGCTTTTATGGAAGAGTGGTAAGATAAAAACCATTATTGCAGGAAATCCAGTTTGGAAGAAGGTGCTCTGATCATAATGAGACCAAAACAGACCTACATGCAAAAAGCTACGGGTGGTGTAAAACACTCTGAACAGCATCCCCATGGGAAAACCTGGTGGTGGCTGCCTGATGTTATGGGGCTGCTTTTCTTCAGCAGAGCTTGTCAGAGCTGATTGAAATTTGATGCTCTCCATCCAATCCTTCTATTTTGCCAGTAAAAATTGGTAAATTAGGGTCTAAATGTGCAAAGCTTATAAAGACTTGCAGCTGTAATTGCACTGAAAGGTGATTCTGCAAAGCATTGACTTAAGGACACTAAATACAAATCCTTGTCATGCGTTTTAGGTTTTTATTTGCAAAAACACATGTAGAATTTCCCTTGCACTTACTTGGGTTGAACTACTAGATAAAATCCCCCCAAAGTGCATTAAAGTATGTGATTGTATTTTGATGAATGTAAAAAACTTCAAGGGGTATGATTACTTTTGAAAGGCTCTGTATAAAGCTATAAACTGTTTACAACAGAAGTAATTCTGTTTTTCTCAATATTTCAGCAAACCATCCTCTGGAACAGGACTGCCAACAGTTCCCAGTGTCCCACGTTTACCTCCTGGGAAGAAACCTCCAGGACCCCCTCCGGGCCCACCACCTCCACAGGTGCTGGCGCTGTATGGCATTCCATCTCGACGAACGTACGGCACAGATTCAGGTAACATTCAAACAGATTCTGACCATTCTGACTTCTTAACGGGTTTTCTTCTAGCTGTGTTTCATCACTTTGTTTTGTTCTATTTGAGCAGACCCTTCCATTCCTGGGTTAGAGAGGGACTCTGCCATGGATTTGGGACGAGATCGCGACAGCGGGAGTGAGAGTGACAGAGATCGGGATGATGCGGATGACGACAGCGACTCTGAGGAGGACAGCGACGAAGACGCAGATGAAGGAGCAAATGGAGATAGAGCACGTGTGAATCGGCAGGGTGATGACAGGGAAAGGGACGAAGACAGGAGCGAAAGACACACTGGTGAGTGTCACTTCAATGATCCAGTAGGTTTTAACTCTTCAGCAGCCATAAGCAGTTTGTAAAACAGACGGCATGCGTTCTTGTTCGCTCACTTGTTCCTTCGTATATTGATGTCTGATTCCTGTAGGTCGCAGTGTTCGCTTTGCAGATATAACAGCAGATGAGTCCCAGGAGGGAAAAAGAAAGAAAAAGAGAGTAGTGAAGAAGACGAAGGCCATTACTCCACTGCAGGCCATGATGTTAAGGATGGCAGGTACTCGCCATCGCTACCTTGTTAATACATCTTATTATTGTTTAGTTTACATAAGAAGAGGTTGCATGCAATTTCTTTCTTGTCTTCAGGTCAGTCAATTCCTGAGGAGGAAGAAGAAGAGGAGGTAGAAGAAGAATACACAGATGAGTCAGACGCCTCTGACACTGAGGATAGAGGGCCACCAGGGGACTCTCAGACCCATGTTATGGCCAATCAGCATCTGCCCCCTCCTCCTGGGGCAGTTGGACAGCAAGTACCTCCGCCCATGCAAGGTCCACCAATGACTGGACCTCCTCCACTAGGTCCTCCACCAGCTCCTCCAATGCGACCCCCCGGTCCTCCTTCTGGCCCACCCCCTGCACCCCCTCCAGGTTTGTTTGTTTTTTTAGACAAAGCTTGGTGACATGGGTTGTTGTTTTTTTGGGTGTTGTACATATCTGCTAATATGATGCCATGAGTAATTTAGATATGCTCTGTCATTTTTAGGTGCCCCTCCATTTTTGAGGCCTCCTGGTATGCCTGGAGGAATTCGGGGTCCAATGCCTCGTCTCCTGCCCCCTGGTCCTCCACCTGGCCGACCACCAGGCCCTCCTCCGGGCCCCCCTCCCAGTCTCCCTCCAGGCCCTCCACCACGTGGACCACCTCCCAGACTACCACCCCCAGCACCACCCGGTAGGTTTATGTACAGCTCCTTGCGAAAGTATTCACAGCCCTTGAACCTTTTCATATTTTTCTCTGTTACGACAAACTTTGATGTGTTTTTGTTTGATGGCCAAATAATTCTGAACTGGTAGAAAGAGGAACGCAGTTTTCAATACTTTTACCAAAAAAATCTTTACTCTGATGCCCCTAAATAAAATTGTGCACAATTAGTTGCCTTTAAAAGTTACCCATGGTAACTCTGTAGGAGCTGCAGAGATTCACGGGAAAGGTGGGATCTGTCAACAGGCCTTAATGCAGGGGTGTCAAACTCCAGTCTTCGAGGGCTGGTGTCCTGCAACTTTTAGATGTGTCCCTGCTTCAGCACACCTGAATCAAATATTGAGGTCATTAGCAGGACTCTGGTTATCCAGCCATTTGATTGAGGTATGCTGGACCAGGGAGACGTATAAAAGTTGCAGAACACTCGCCCTCGAGGACTGGAGTTTGGCAACCCTGCTTTAATGGAAGAGAGGCATAAAGAAATCCAGTGCTAAAGGAAAGTTGTAAAAGTCCCATTTAAAGTTTGCTTCAAGCCATGTAGGAGACGAGGCAAACATCTAGAAGAACACTACGTGTGGCACAAAAATCACTGAGCACACCATCCCCACAGTAGAACATGGTGGTGGCAGCGTCATGTTGTGTGGTTTTTTTTTTTTCCCTTATCCTAAGCTATTTTACCAGATTTAGTAAAACCTTCAGCCTCTAGATGTGCTGAGCTGATAGAGAACTACCTCAAAAGGCTTGAATCTTTATTTGTAACTGAAGTTGTCAAATATTTTTACACGACACTTTACGTAGTTTTCTGTATCTGTTTTCTTTAAATGACCATTTTTGTGTGTCCCTGTCCAGGTATCCCACCTCCTCCCCCAAGAGCAGGAGGCCCCCCACGTCCTCTCGCGCCCCCACTCACCATGTTTCCTCCACCTCTCAATTCCAATGTGCTCAGTGCACCTCCCAACATTGTTCCAAGGAAAGGCCCAGGTTCCGGCCAGGAAGGTTCACAGAGCAACATGCCACCCCCTGCCATGCCCATGCGACCTGGAGTCATGCAGATGCCCCCTCCCCCAGGTACAGCTGGCGCCCCTGGCAGCCATCATCACGCGGCCACCATCGAAAAAAGAGCCAACATCACTTCCGTGGCGGGTGCAGGAGGCAGCCTGGCGGCAGGTGCTGGCGCAGGAGGGGCCACCATCTCAGCCAAACCTCAAATTATCAACCCCAAGGCGGAGGTCACCCGCTTCGTGCCAACGGCACTGCGGGTGCGTAGGGACAAGGGTGGACCAATGCCAGGGGCAGCGACCGGGCCCCTTGAGAAAGTGGGGGGAAGTGCTACAGGACGGAGGGGCGACGAAGGGTTGGGAGGAGGACAGTGGCAGAAACAGCAAGCGGCTGCTCCAATGGGGTTGGTCCACCCATCCCAAGTGGGTTCTGTTCCTCAGCCTACCATGAAGACTAAAGACCAAGTTTATGAAGCTTTTATGAGAGAGATGGAGGGACTGCTGTAAGACTAAGGGGGGTCTTTAACTACAGATGTGTTTTTCTTGATTGCTGTGCAGAGTTGTAGAAGTAGCTGTATTTAGAGCCTTCAGCAATATCATTTTCTCTCTGTCTGAGCTGTAACCATAACATTATAAATTCGATCCTAAATTTATATTAAAAATAACATTTCGATTGGTTATCTCAAGGCAACTGAACACTATGCTCTGCACAGCATTGGTTTTGTCTGTTTGTGTTTTTATTTTTTAAATCTAAAGACTTGTTTCCATCCCACAAGTTATTTGACCTCAGTGAAGCAGCTTTGTGTAATTGATTTTTATTTTTGCTTTAATTGTTGATCATCTAAATGGATTGGTTTTCAGAACGCCAAAAGCAAAGTGTGAAACAGTTGTCCTGCAGCCAAATAAAAATCGGTTCCGACATGTTTTGTGGTCATGTTTTATTGAAGAAGATATAAGCAAACATCTTAAAAGAATGAATTTTCTGGTTATTTAAGCGTAAAAATATTGTTTAAAGTTCAACGAGACGTAATGAAGAATCTATCGGAAAAACCCCACTTCCCGTCATGCTGTGGGTCGTGACGTGTTTCCGCATCTGCGCAGATCGGAGGCGACCACACGTTGCAACGGAAAGCATGGAGGACCGGAGCCCGAAGGAAAACACAGCTCAAAGTGTGAAAGATTCTAGCAGTGATTATGATGAAGAACAGGTTAATAACGGAGGAGGCGAGGAGGCAGTGAAGACTTTTAAGGACCTGGTAGGTTTCTTCTCACACAGCCAATAAGAGAAGATTTGGTAGCAACAAAGTTTTTTTCGGTTAGCTAAACCAAGCTAATGTGTTATGTAAACATTAGCTCCTCAATTGAGACACCCTTACTGTGTGTCATTGTCTGAAAACCGTTCGTAACGCTGAATAAAAAGATATCTTCCATCTTGTAAAAGTGTACCCGGTATCTGCCTCCTGCAGGGTGTAACTGAGGTTCTCTGTGAGGCCTGTGATCAGCTGGGATGGAAGAGTCCAACTAAGATCCAGGTGGAAGCTATACCTGTCGCTCTTCAAGGTTAGAAACATGTTACCTCTCTTACCTTCACTGCCACATACAGTGTATCACAAACGTGAGTACACCCCTCACATTCCTGCAGATATTTAAGTATATGTTTCCATGGGACAACGCTGACAAAATGACACTTTGACACAATGAAAAGTAGTCTGTGTGCAACTTATGTAACAGTGTAAATTTATTCTTCTCTCAAAATAACTCAAGATACAGCTATTAATGTCTGAACCACCCCTTATAAAAGTGAGTACACCCCTTAGAGACTACATCCAAATTGAGCACTCTTGTCATTTTCCCTCCAAAATGTCATGTGACTCGTTAGTGTTACTAGGTCTCAGCTGTGCATAGGGAGCAGATGTGTTTAATTCTGCAGTACATCTCTCACACTCTCTCATACTGGTCACTGAAAGATCCAACATGGTAC
>JAHUTJ010027640.1:0-10307 GCA_036250325.1 Characodon lateralis
TTCTCCTCCTCCAGCGGATCCAACTCACCACCAGGTGGTGATCAGTGGACAGCTGAGCCCCTCTCTTCACCCGAGTGTTCAAAATATGCGGCCGAAGGTCTGAAGACACGACAACAAAGTCGATCATTGACCTCCTGCCTAGGATGTCCTGGTGCCAAGTGCACTGATGAACACCCTTATGCTTGAACATGATGCTCATTATGGACAATCCGTGACTAGCACAGAAGTCCAATAATGAAACACCACTCTGATTCAGATAGGGGAGGCCATTCCTCCCAATCAAACCTCTCCAGGTGTCATTGTCGTTTCCCACGTGGGCGTTGAAGTCCCCCAGCAGAATAATGGAGTCCCCGGTAGGGGCACTACACAGCACCCCAACAGGGTTGCCAAAAGGGCCGGGTACTCCACACTACCACTCGGCCTGTAGGCTGAAACAACAGTCAAAGACCTGTTCCCGACCCGAAGGCATCGGGATGCAACCTTCTCATCCACTGGGGTAAACCCCAACACAAGATGGCTGAGCTGGGGGGCAACAAGCAAACCCACCCCAGCTCCCCGCCTCTCCCCGCGGGCCACTGCTGGGTTCCAGAGCCCAAGCTGTGCGTGGAGGCGAGCCCGACTATTTCTAGTCCATATCTCTCGACCTCCCGCACAAGCTCAGGCTCCTTCCTCCCCAGCGAAGTGACATTCCACTTCCCTAGAGCCAGCCTAAGCATCCGGAGATTGGGCCATCGAGGTCTCCATCCTTGTCTGCTGCCCGATCTTGTTTGCACCGGTCCCTCATGGTTCTCCCTGCAGGTGGTGGACCCACTGGGGGATGGCCTTGCATCTCTCTTTCGGGCTTGGCCCGGCCGGGTCCCGTGAGGAGCAGCTCGGCCACCAGGCACTCTGCGACGAGTCCTGACCCCAGGCCTGGCTCCAACGTACCGGGCAACGTCATTTGCCTCGATGGTGTGGTCCTCATGAAGGCGTCTTGAACCGCTTTGTCTGACCCATTACCCAGAGCCTGTTTGCCATGGGAGACCCTACCAGGGGCATTTAAGCCCCAGACCACATAGCCTCTAGGATCATTCGAGCACTCAAACCCGTTAAGGTGGCAGTTCAAGGAGGTTTTTCTATTTTACATAAATAATTGCTCATGCACTGACCAGCTAGCTTCTTTCTCAGTTTCATTGTGCTTGTGTCATTGACAATAAAGGATATTCTGATTTTGAATTGTCAGGCTGATATAGGGCGCCATAGTGTGGCTCCACCACAAGTCCGTTGTTGTGGCAAAGTATTTCACGTCACGAAGCTCGCCATACATTTTCAGCATTTCAGCATAATACATTTTTTGCAACCAAAGCTATGTTTTAACATGACAGATGTTTTTCAGTAAGAATGAGGAAATGTCAGTTAATTTTGCAATAAACATAAAATCGTGAGTATATGACTTTCTAATATTGTGTTGCCTACGACAACATGTTAAGGCCAATTTAGATAAAAGAAAAAAACAGAAAAATTCCCCTGAAAATTTCATAAACATCTAGAGTGCATTTTCTCTGACAGTCTTACAAAAAAGTAAACAAAAAGTAAACATTTAGATGAATGAAATTAGAAATGATTCATTTAAAAACCCAAAAGCACATAAATATCAGATAGAATAAAACAGAAGTTAAAACTAACATTTTTATTTTTTCTTGATACACAGTTTAGCAAAAAATATCTGAAAATTCACATACTTTGGAAATACTTTCTTAGTATACTGAAATGTACAATGGATTTTATCCAAAATGACACACACATCATTTAAAGACAGGAATAAAAACTGGAAAATTGTCAGATTTTGCTTGAAAAACGAATAATTATCTTCAAATAGATTTTTTTTTATGTCATCAATTGTTTATGTCATCATTTGGAAGTGAATTAATCATTTTACCACTAAACAAATAAAACAAATTCAAGTAATCAGTAGTTGAAAAAATAAATTAAAGAAAATCCATGACCATCATTATGATAACAAGAAAAATGTGTAACATGTAAAAACGCTTGACAAATTCTGGAGGGAGTCTTTATTTAATACTGAACTAATGTTTTACCAGTTGCATGTTCTGAGTAATATACAGAAACACAGCGAAATGAAAAACGACCCAAAATACATATGCTCACAGTATAATTGTGAATAAATGAATGGCTTAATGAATCTGTTATTGTTCTTAATGTGCTCAGAATACAGTAAAAAGAATAAAACACTGCTAACCATTTATTTAGGTGAACATGTTTACAGCAAGTTATGTATGTTGCAAACCAATAACTCTGAGAAGCATGTTGCTGTCACCACTGAGTATAAATAGTTCAGACATGTAAAAGTGAAACCTATTTTAACTAGATTTTTAAATCTAGGGAACCACAAACAGAGAGGTTGAGATTTGAAGCCCAAAAGCACAAATAGTTTTTTCCCTTCATTTGTTCCCTTAACTTGGCCTACAAACACTTTGAGTCTGGAGTACTTTTTCCCTTTTAATGTATGATAATGATCTCCATTTATTACATCGAGTACAGTAAGTATCCTGAAAATATGGAATGGACATATTGACCAGCATAAAGTCCTGCGGCCTGGTCTGATGGCAGCTCTAGATGAACAGTGTCTCCTTTCCGTAATGGGAGTACAGCACTTCCCGAGGCCTGATCAAGTAAACCCTTTTTGTACTCATCGTAGGTGTACATTACTGGCTCATTGTTTTTCATCAGCGCCACCCAAACGTTGCCTCCCTTGCAGTGGACATGGTAAGCAAAATAATAAATTCCTGGTATGCTACATGTAAAAATACCATTTTGTGGGTTGTAGTCCTGATTTCCATTGTGCAGAAGTTTGTCAAATATAATGGGAGAACCTGCTAGAGGAAATGGGTTTGTAAGCTTTGCGGTGAATGCAGGAATCTCCAGGTTGGTTCCGCTTATCTCAGCTCCATTGCCTGGCTTTTTGTGACCTTGTCCGTTGTAGGGGCCTGTGTGAGGAAGGATTTGTATAAGTTCAGGAGATGCAGCAGGAAGTCCTGGAGGGCCGGGGGGACCTTGAGGTCCTGGTTGTCCAGGAAGTCCAGGAGGGCCGCTGGGACCAGGGTTTCCTTGAGGACCAATTTGACCAGGGGGTCCAGGTTTTCCATTACCAGGATAACCAGGGTTACCTGCTGGTCCTGTTTCACCTTTTTGTCCTGGAAGACCAGGAAGTCCAATTGGTCCCCCTGGTCCTGCAAGTCCAGGGATACCCTGTGGACCTGGATGGCCCTTGTTTCCAGGCTCTCCCACCTCTCCTCTTTGTCCTGATAATCCCACAGCACCAGGAGCACCAGGTAAACCTCTGACTCCAGTTTCTCCTTTTGGCCCTGTTGGGCCTTGGAATCCTCTTGGTCCAGGTTGTCCTCCTTCTCCTGGCCGACCAGGCTGTCCTGAATGACCTGGAGGCCCAGTTTCACCCTTCAATCCAGGATTTCCTCTTGGGCCCCATATGCCATCTTCTCCCTTCTGTCCAGGGAAGCCAAGACTTCCGGGAGGCCCTGTTGGGCCTGGTTCACCCGGCATTCCACTCAGACCAGTTGGACCAATAACTCCAGGAAGACCTACGTGACCTTTATCACCTTTTGGACCTGGTTGTCCTGGAAGACCAGCATGCCCCTTGTGACCCTTAGGCCCTGGTAATCCTGTTTTACCATAACCGGGCAAGCCTGGAGGTCCAGTTAACCCAGGAGGCCCTGGTTCGCCTTTTCCTCCAGAGAGCCCTGGTTGCCCTCTAAAGCCATCTTTTCCTGGTTTTCCTATTCCTGGTATACCTGGAAGTCCTGGTATGCCTCTTTCACCTGGTGCTCCTACCAGCCCTGCTTCTCCAGGAGGACCTGGTTTTCCTGGAAATCCTGGTTGTCCAGGCGCACCATTCAGGCCGGGTTTGCCATTGCCAGGGAGGCCCACTTCTCCAGGTGGACCAGGTGGTCCACCAGGACCATTCAGACCTGGAAAACCAGGAAGACCAAGCCCCTTGTCTCCTTTTGGACCTTGAATACCAGGAAACCCAGGTGGACCATTTTGACCAGGTTCTCCTGGTTGCCCTGGCAGTCCTGGTAATCCCTGTCCTCCTGGTTTTGAAATTCCAGGGAGTCCAGTGGGACCTGGGAATCCTGGAGACCCATGAAGTCCTGTTGGCCCTTGACCACCAATTGGTCCAACATCCCCTTTTGGTCCAGGTAATCCAGGCCCTCCAGGTTTTCCAGGTAATCCTGGCATTCCGGGTTTTCCATTTCCCCTGTATCCCTGAGGACCTGGGGGGCCTGGCTTTCCTGGTAATCCAGGCAATCCCTGTCCTGGAAGCCCAGGGGGGCCTTGCGGACCTGGTGGGCCTATTGGTCCAGGTGGGCCTTCGATGCCATGTGGTCCTCCTCGGAAACCTTTTCCATCAGGAACAGGAATAGGACCTTTAGAACCCCTTGGGAAAGTTTGTCCTGCAACCAAGTGAAAACAGACATAAATAATCATGATATTGTGAATGAAGGGATAAATTAAATGTAAATAAATTATTACAATTTGTAAAAAAATGTATTTCTTGAAATACATTTCCAGTGTTTAAGAACATACTTTCTACACATAATTGAGTGGTTGATTTAGGGACACTTATTAATCAGATTGCTCATTTGTGAAATTTAATGGTCTATAGTTGTTTTACAAGCATTTCCAAAGGGAATTGGTAACACATATTAGGGCACATATGTAGAGAAAATTATAACAGGTACAAAAGTTTTTTATTCAACAAATCTCTTGTTTTATACAGAATTGCGACTGATGATTGTTTAACACATGTTGTGTGTAGCTTCACTCCAAGGCATTTTACTTTTGACCTTTTCAATGTGAACTCCACTTTAAAGCAAGTAAAGTTTATAACCCACTTTTATATCATTTTTTTAACCTTTATTTAACGGTAACTTATATCATTAGCATTGCAAATTTGTCTTCCATAGTTTTCAATGATTCTTTCATGACCTCCCGTAAATGAAATAACTGTGTGTCATCAGCAAAAGTAACATATTTTAACCTATTGAACATTAAATAAATATCCATCCATATTCCATACCCACTTCTTCTGTGCAGGGTTGCTGGGGAGCTGGTGCCTATCTCCAACGGTCTACGGGCAAGAGGTGGGGTACACCCTGGAGAGGTTGCCAGTCCATCACAGGGCAACACAGAGACACACAGGACAAACAACCACACACACACCCATTCACAAAGGGCAATTGAGAGACACCAATTAACAGTCATGTTCTTGCACTGAGAGAGGAAGCTGGAATACCTGGAGAGAACCCATACATGCACTGGGAGAATATGCAAACTCCATCCAGAAAAATCCCCGGCCAGGAGTAAAACCCAGGACCTTCTTGCTGCAGGGCAACAATACTGTGCCACTGTGCAGCCCTGCATAAATATCATTTAGTGTAAATAAATGAACACTGGTAATTTGCAGCAAGAAGGTCTTGGGTTTGAAACCTGGCCGAGGGTTTTTCTGCATGGAGTTTTCATATTCTCCCGTACGTGCCTTGGTTCTCTCCTGGTTCTCCAGTTTTCTCTCACAGTTCCAAAACAGTTAGGTCGATTACTCCAAATACCCCTGAGCCATAAGTGTGTGTATGGTTATTTGTCCTGTTGTGTGTCTGTGTTGCCCTGTGATGGACTGGTGACCTGGACATTGTGTACCCTACCTTTCGCCAAATGACCATTGGAGATAGGCACCAGTTGGGGGTATTTACAATGGATGAATAACTTAGGTCCCAATACCGAAAAAAACACATGCCACTTTAATTAAATTCTATTTAGTATTATTAACTTTTACATTATAAAAGGTGTTTCATTAACTTGCCAACCAGGGTTTTGTGACACTCCTAATTTAATTGCATTACAAACTCTGCAGCAGTAAAGAACAATCAACGGTGTTAAATAAAGACTGTTTCACAAATAGTAGACACAGATCAGATTGCTGAAAAAGTACAGCAAAAATATTGTCATCCTATTTACTTTAGATATTCTTTCCAAATTAGTCGTTTTAGGTTTAATCTTAAAAGGATAATTATAATGATATTGGTAGATGTATTAAATGTAAAACATCACCTTTGCCTTTTGTCAGTGGTCCTATTTTTCCGATTTGCATTGGCAATGGCAGCTGAGGAACCTCTTTTCCATATTGAGGCAGTGATGGGATTTCTTTGCTGAAAGGTGAATGTGGCATCTCGTTCTCCAGAAACTGCTGCTGAGGAAAGTCATCACTGTACTGTGGGATGGGCTGGGGCTGCTGAGACGGCTGCTTTGGTCTGTAATATGCTCCACCATGAGCCATGTTAATTAGATATGGCTGGAATAGAAAGACGAGATGGCAGAAGAAACAGAGAGGTACAGCCACCATTTTCTGTGGAGAAAGAGAAGAAAGACAGTTTTGGCTGTTCTCCACCGTTTGCCTTGCCCTAAATGGGAATTTACAAAATGTATACACACATACAATAATCTGATTAGGAGGGTCTGCTGTGAAACTATGAACATGGTCCTTAATCATTTGAACATGTCTGTGTTTGAGGAATCTGCTAAGCGCTGCCAGAAGCGCTCTGTGAAATAAACATGAATGGATGAGTGTATGTTTTCCCTTTAGCTCTAGCGTTTCTTCATAATGAAGCTGAACTATGGAGATCAAAGCTTTTGGATAGCTGCAGTAATTTTTGTAAGAATTGCTTACATTTCCGGGCTGTAATTATTTAAAATACACAATCACAATAATAGAGGAAAAATAACTAGTGCTGATCACACAGTGATCCTGTGCGAGGTCTTGTCTATTGACATTTCTAAATAGCAGATGCATGAGCCTCTTATTTTATGTCTTTTATGTGACTTTTGACAAAAGTAAAATATTAACTAGATTTCTGAAAGTGAAATAAAATCAAAAACAATAATAATATAGGGTCTCAGGGATCACCTGAGACACTTTATATACCTAGTTATTTAACTTTCTTAGAATTTCCCAGCATATGGAAAATTCCTGAAGCTCCCAATAGGGAGTGTAAACAAAATTAAACTAGTCCTGGTCTAAAATGCACAAAAAGGAATAAATTCACGAAAACATATGAATAAAAAAATGCACCATTATGAGCCTTGTTATAAAATCTTCATAATCATAGCTGCTCATCTAAATTATTCTGACCAGCATTTTTTTGTTGTTTCGCTCTGGTTCATTAAAACAAAATAACACTTGGTTACATATACATTAGAATGTTACAGATTATATATTTTAGATTTATAGACAAACAGATGCTGAAGAAATATAAGTTTCATTTTATTTGTAGCTAGTAGCTTGGATATGAATCTTTAGATACTGCTTTGCATTTGCAAAAAAAAAATGCCATCTTAACCCTCCCCAAGGAACGAAGGATCTTAGCAGAATCTGAATGTGTATTTTTTTTCCTGATATTATTAGGTTTTATATAACATATGTCAACAAATAATGTTACTTAATAATGTCCACTTAATCAATAAACTCTATCCATCCATCTATCTATCTATCTATCTATCTATCTATCTATCTATCTATCTATCTATCTATCTATCTATCTATCTATCTATCTATCTATCTATCTATCTATCTATCTATCTATCTATCTATCTATCTATCTACATGTACAGTGAGGAGACAATTAAGGGAGGTAAAGACCTTGCCTCCAAAGCTCATTGTTGGAGACCTGCAGCAAAGAGTGGCATCTTGGGATTAAAAAGTCAACTATTTACTACACATAAATGGCATTTATACACATTATTACAAAGGGTAGCAATAAACATATTTTACCCAATAAGGATAATTTGTTATCAGGCATCTTCCTTGTGTCAATGTACATGTTGTCTGTCATGCTATGTCCAGTTCTCCAATAATAACAAGAAAGCTAATTTTTCTAGCATAATGTATTTCACTTATTGTGTATTAGGTCACATTTCACTGCAAGTCTTACTGTCTGCCAATTCCGCAAACTTTGGATTGTGAAAACCTTTGTGTGGGTTGAAATAAATGCAGCCAATTAAAAGCTGCCTCAATATTCCTAAAATGTCAATTTGAAGTCCATAGGTGGAAGTTGGTTATGTGTGAAGAGCTTGTAAATGTTGCCTCATGCTGAATGCAAACTGACATTCAAAATGACTCAATCTGTAGGGCAACACAATTAGAGATGTCAGATAAAATGACAAAAAATGCCAAGTTTAATAGATAATTGTGTTCCCGCAAATCGTATAAAATAAAGCACACTATTTGACCATAAGCTTAAATTGAAAACAGTTTATTTGCTCACAAAACTGACTATATATTACAACCACAATGAATTAACAATATACACTATGATCTTGACTATTTGCTTCCAAAACCACAGTGCTGCAGGAAATATTTAGTTAAACATCTTTTTCAGTGTCAAGCCAGAGAGTGATCCAAAAGCTCTGAGCCTTTAAGTTCAAGAGGATGTTACACAATGAGACACTAAACTGATCGCAGCTGTAGTCCAAACCTCTTGGACTCATTTAAATAAGCTGTTTTGTTTCTCCTGTGGGCAACTGAAGAACACATTTCATGAGGCAACAGGGTAGCATCCACAGAACAACATACATGCGCTAATCTTTGTGATCTACATGCAATGAGCATGAAAAAGGCATACTAACATTTACAGAACACGCCAATCCAATTCAATTCAAGTATCTTAAACACAGATGGGCATAGCAGTTTCTGTTTAAGGACCACAAATAAACTCTGAGGTAATGTTGAAGAGACCATATTGGGATGATTTAAACTCTGTGAGATGGTGCATTATCCCGCTGAAAGTTGCCATCAGAAGATGGGTACACTGTGACCATAAAGGGACGGACATGATCAGCAACAATACTCAGGTAAGCTGGGGTGATTAAATGATGGTCAGCTGGTTCAAAGGGGCACAAAGTGTGTCAAGAAGATATCCCCCACACCATTACACTACCACCACCAGTATAATTCATTGAAACCACAAAGGAAGAATCTGTGCTTTCATGTTGTTTACACAAAATTCTGACCCTATCATTTGAAATTCACAGTTGAATGTGAGACTCACTGGACCTGGCAACAATTTTCTAATCTGTTATTGTCTAGTAGGTGTCAAATATCTCCTCAGTTTTCTGTTATTAGCTGACAGGAGTGTGTGGAAATATATTATGTGTGTGCATTATTATTATGTTCATAACCAGGGTGGGAAGTAAAATGTATAACCTGTGTTAGTATAAGACATTGTGTGGCCTGCAGAATTGTTATTGCACAAACTTGGCCTTGAGTGTGATGAAGCGGAAAATACTGAGGACTGTAGGGAGGTGAGAAGATTAACTGGCAGAGTACTCCCTTCTCATATCAGTAGAAACAGGGTGCAGGTGCAGGACAATAACTGTCTAAATATGGTAGGCCGGAAAAAGTGTGTACGTGACTACATGTGAGAAAAAACTGTAAACAGGGCGCTGCCCATTTTCATGTGCGTTATAATAAAAGCAATGAGCCCAGTGAGAAGCGCCGAAGTCGTCTCGGTGTATGTCCTGATCACATGAGAGCTTCCCCTGGGTCCAGGTATTTTGAATGACATACAGCTGTCTCTGTGTGATTTATTCTAATGTGTTGTGAGTACCTCTAGGGTACTGCGGATAAAACGAACGCGCGGAAGGTCCCGTTAAGGGATGCTTTGCTACAATTTGGTGACTCCCGACGTGATCCGCGGATGAATCAGGCAATTCGGACAAAGAGAGAATGTGACAGACGAACCCTTCTGACACCTAGTGGCGCCCACGAATCATCAAAGGTAGGCAGACCCTATTGTATTAAATTCTGCCGATTGAATTTATGTATAGGCTAAATTAACCGGGTGTCAGTTGGTTCTTGAATGTCATTTACTCTGCAAAATGATGAGGAATGTGTACTGAGCGTGTTCTAATGGAGTCAGATAAAACATTGCTGAGAGTGGCGTCTCAACTTATTGTTTGACGAAGCAGTAAGATAGAGCTAGGTTCAAGGCCTATAGTTTGGCAAGCTATAAAGTTTATAAACTGGAGGTTACAGTCGTCACAAAAAAGAAGAGTTAGAGGCTCGTTTGAAAATTTCTAAGGAGTTAGAGGCTCATCTGGAAGTTTTATGAAGGGTTGGAGGCCCATCTAGTGGACACCGGAGGAACTGCGGTGCTCACAAGCAACAGAGTGTTGAAATCGATGTTAAATAATTAGACAATAGTTCTGAAGTAAAAATGCGGTTGGATTGTTGAGTA
>JAHUTJ010027641.1:0-10302 GCA_036250325.1 Characodon lateralis
CTGGTCCTCACGACCTATTTTGCTAACGGTTAGGTTTTGGACTAAGGTATGAATTGACTTTAGGTTAAGGTTAGGGTTAGGCATGCACTGGTAATGGTTAGGTTTAGGGTTATTGTCAAGGTTAGGGCATAAAAAGGGTTGAAATGACTGAAAATCAATGGAAGTCAATGGGAGTCAACACATGGTCTTCACTACCTATAATAAAACAAGAGTGTGTGTGTGTGTGTGTGTGTGTGTGTGTGTGTGTGTGTGTATGTGCTCAAATGTGTGATGGTGGACCTAAGATGATGGAAAGAATGTGACAAACTCTGACCTAAATGACAATGAAATTCAACAGCTACACATAGACATGAATAAACACAGACTTTTGTCCCAGCGGTGTAATATAAGCAGCCAAAACCAAGTTTGACAGAAGAGCATCTGAGTGCATTTTGGCAGGGAACATGACTCCCAGCAGAGTGCTTTATAGGCAGGTATAAAATATGAGGTTCTGACTTACCTCTGAGACAGCTGAGGGACTGGAGGAGTGTAGACTCTTGGACTGGAGAACCAGTGAATCAGCAGCTCATGTAAGGTTTGGAGTCAGAAGAAGCTGGGTTAGTTTTTAAAGACCATAATGTGTCCCTGTATTGTGCTTGATATCACACAGAAAACAAGGACCTGGAGGAATACCAGGACACCAGCTGTGGGTCATCAACCACAAACTTTTATGTATTTTACTAAGATTTTATGTGACAGATAGCAAAATGACACGTAATTGGGAACTGGAAGGCAAGCTTAAAAATTCTTTACAAATAAAACTTTGTGGCTTGCAAATGTATTTGTCCCCTTTTACTGTAAGACCTCTAAATGGAACCTCAGTGCATCCAACAGCCTAATGAGTACATGAGTCCAATTGCATGTAATTTAATCTTTCTATAAATACAGCAGTTCTGTGAAGGCCTCAGGCAGAGGATTATTGAACAGACAGCTTCATGAAGACCTAGGAACACAACAGGCAGGTCAGGGATAAAGTTGTAGAGATGTTTTAAGCAGGTTTAAGTAATAAAATAATATCCCAAAGGTTGAATGTCTCACTGAGCAGTATTTAGTCAGTCATCCAAGAATTGATTGAGCATGGCACAAGAGGACAAGAAGATAATTAATAAAAGAAGGAGCCTTGAGGGCTATGGTAACATGTAGGGAGCACAAAAAACATGTGGAAGAAAGTGCTTGGGTCAAGTGACAACAAAGGTAGACTTTTTGTCCTACTTTTTGTCCTCAAAGTTCAGTCCTAAATCCAGTTGAGAATTTTTTTCAAAACATGAACAAGCTGATCTTTTCTATCCAATCTAACTGAGCTTGTGCTATTTTGCAAAGATAAATGGGTAAACATTTCAGTCTCAAATGCACTGCACACTTTTAATATTTTTAATGGTAAAAGTGTTTGCCAATGGGGCATGGCGTAGTGGTAGGGTGAGCAAGTGAGAGTCCGACTTACTGACGTCCGAAGGCCTCAGTCCTCGGTCCAGCCATCCGGGTTCAGTTCCCAACCAGGGAGATCTGCTGCATGTCTTCTCCCCTCTCTCCACCCCACTTCCTGTCAGCCTACTTTGAAAAACATAAAGGCCACTGGTGCCACAAAAAGAAAATGTTTGAAACCTTGAATCTTTTTCCTTCCAGTTCAATACTTTATGTTGTCATATCACATAACACATAAAATTCAAGGTATAAATGCTTTTCCCAGGCACTGTATGAGGCATCCATCCAAAGAGGAGGTTGTTTATTTAATTTTTGCTCTTTAGACACAGTGATCCCATCATTGCAGTGTTGCGTTGATTCTTTTCCTTTCTCAACCAGCCTATCTTAGTCCAGAGAGGCATCACCTTGCTCCATCACACAATGACAACTGATGATTTAAGGCATCATGTGCATGTCGAGCCAAGCTTACAAAATACTGCCTACAGTTGACAATTCAGTATTTGGGGAAGTGCATATGATTTGGTAACAACGCTTCTTCTCAGATTTGTGTAGTATTATATTTTCATCTAAATTTACTGATGAATATCTGAATATAAGCATTCCCATAACAGTATTTTTTTTTATCTTGTGCTGTATGCCAAATAAGCTGGGGAATTCATCACATTTTTTTATGTTTTCACCTCTCACACCTAATTTTTTTCAAACTTCTGTTTGAGAACTTGAAAACTGACTAACATGGGAACAGAGAAACAATGCAGACCTGGCAGTGGATGGATGAAACCACCAAATATATGTACAAAGAGAACTAAGGGCTAAACAAAAACCAGAAGCCTTGTGTACTTGCATGGGGTTAGGGTGAGTGTTAGGGTTTCCAACCACAAACATGTTGTGTGCTTAAATTGAGAAAACTGTGTTCAAACAAATTAATTTAGATGTAAGAAAAAATGCGTTTGCATGGATACAAAACTGTTTCTTATACATACCAAACAGCGTTGAATTGATGTAATCGACCCCATTTAAACACACAAATAATTGTAAATATGCTCTGCAGGTGTCATTTTCCCCTTGTATAAGGATAAACGTCATGGAACATGGGTTGAAAATACCATTAAATGATGTAGAGGCATGTAAAACCACAGACTCAACAAATAGTTTTATTCTATATTCCAAATCACTCCCATGCGTTCATGTTATGCGCAACTCATATAGACAAGACAGGTTATTATTGGAAATGACTGCAGAGGTATGCTTGGGAAAAGGTGAGGGTAAAGCATTTCTGATATTATACCTTGGTCACAACAGGCACTCAAGGGCTTGGAGAAACATCCTGAAACTGTTGTTTAACCAGCAAAAAACAGAAGGTCACAGATTTCTAACAATGCCATAAAGACAAGAGGTTTCAGCCTGCTGCCTTGCCAAACTGTTGGTGAATTTCTGTATTCAGCATAATTTATATATTTAATTTAATATGCTTCCTGTCAACAAACTACCTCATCCTGAGATGGTGGCAATGTGTGTGTTGTGTCAATATTTACAATTACATTAGGAAACCAGCTCCTGCTGTAATGCTGCTCTGTTCAACAATTTTTTATTTGAATTTGATAAATCGCTGTTGTAGGGATTCTCACAGCTGGCATGGCTCGGGTTACAGTTGACTGGCACAATCCCAGCTGGTCTTCCAGCTCCTTCTGAAATGCCTCTTGCTATAGGAACCCTGGTGTGGTCAGCAGAGGTATGCATAAGGTTCTAACAAGGTTGTTCTTGGAACCCTAAAGTCGCTGAGCAACCAGTTTTCATGTTTCCCAAATCCTCACTCTCTAAAAGCATAACGTCACCAAGACCAATTCTGCACAACTTGGAAATTACTATTTAATTATATGTCACTTTAATATACAGTAATTGATTCTTCATCAGTAACAGTTTCCCATAATACCCTTGGGATGTCCCAATGATAAAAACATGTGTATATCAAGCAGGCAGATGGTGTGGCTTTGGCCAAATTTCCAGGGTCATGTCATTACTGATAGATCTAAAGTTTGGCTTATTATTATGATTTCATAACTTAAATTATAGGCAGAATTGACAAGGTAATGGAAGACTTTACCGTTGTGGTTTCACTGGCATGAAATTGCTATTTGCCCTTTTTGACACCTAGTGCTGCACGGGCTTCAGCTGCTCAGTGAGTGGCCTGTCCGCATAAGGTTCCCACTGCCCTGGCTATCAGGGCAGAAAATTGGTGTTTGTCAGCCACCCTAATCATAACTCTTTCTCTGTCTCTCTCTTTCCCTGTCCCTCTGTCTCGTTGTAAAACAAACTGAAACACATAGAGATACACATATAGGCATGGATCAGTACATGCTTCACATCCCTGCTCCCACAGGAGCTGCAGACTAACAGGGATCTGACTGTTTAATTGAGCATGAGGTGTCGGGATAATATGTTTTTAGTTTGAGGAAGTCAGCACAAATGCCAAAACGATTTCCTGGGAAAGTTTTAATTTCTTGTCAGTTTGACAGCTAAGTTCCACAGTAGCGGTTGATAACAATAGGCCAAAGACAACAAGTGAAATTAGGGTTTATTTACTTGGACCATGATTCCTGATGTTATCTATATAAACAGTGAACTGTTAAGCTCATGATTTTCTGATGTAGGTGTTCAGTTATACTGGTTATTAACCTAAATGCAATCACTATGCAACTCGTTCTTACTCAGACGTTAGCATGAACGGTATGAGTGTATGGCATAAAGTAGAATCTGTTGGTGTTAGATGAACAATCAAGAAGACCCTAAAGCTGCAGTAGGGAGTTATGAGAAAACTGTGGACTTAGCCTGAACATTTGAACAAGCACACCTATCAGGTCCCATCCACTTGCTCTCTGCTGTGCTACAGCCTTCCCTCCACAGCTCCTCACCCACAGTGAAGCTTGCCCTGAACACGCAGGCAGTAAGCAGGTTCACCAATGATAGTGGATAAACACCTATGGCACATTCACTAGTTCAGGATGAAACATCACAGATATACTTTACTTTACAATGACTGAAAACATGGTCCTTAAATCATTAGCACAGCTGCAGCACACTGGGAATCTTGAGCTAGTACAACCAAGGGCGTAACTTTGGGTCTCGCATTGGGGGGGGGTGTAAAAGGAGTCAGGCTAATTTTGCGTTCCTGCTTTAGAAATTCATTCAAATGCTTTTACTGTGATTTACCTAACTTTTCTGTTTTCTTTCTATTTACTCTGCAGTTTTTCTATTCCACATCACTTCAGCAATTAATAAAAAGCTTACTTTTACTTCATCTTCTTTGTAACAGAGAACCAAATATTTAACAGATATTTTAGAGCACCTTCATATTCATGAATGCTGCATTGTGGTGTTTCAAAAGCTTCACAGTAATTTGACTTAGTTTAATTTTTTTGTTAGTTTAAGTGAAGGATGAAGATGAACAGTTTATAACTGATTATAAACATTTGGCTGAAGCAGATAATGACACATTTTGTGATTGTGATTTAGAAAAAAATTTCTGCTCAGTCCATCCAACTAAAGTTGTTCTTAAACTCAGAGAAACTATGTTTACGGTGGCTCAAATAAATGTGCTTCTTTTCTCATCAATGTTAATGACTTTTTTTCAATTTTACTCTCTCACTCTCCTACTCTCTGAGGTTCCGTTGCCTTAATTTCTTACATTTCTAAAAAGAAAACTGGTATAAAATGGATTTTCTTAGATTTTAATAGAATGGTAACCCCCTAAAAACAAATTTATTTATTTTAGTTATCCTGTGAGATATCCCAACATTTCATTAAAATATGTTCCTCCTTTCATGAACCTTTTGACTAAAGACCAGATATTTTTCACATCATGATGCAGATCCAGCTAGAAGCTACAGAGAGTGTTCCTACTGCTATTCATCATGACCCTGATGGTGCTCATTAGTGAACCTCCACCTCATGTCTTGCTGGGTGAATCAGTGATTAGGGCTGGCTTACAATCAGCCCATTTTGAACCAGCTCTCAGGTTTAACGCTAACTTCGTTCTGGATTAAGTCTGGCTCTGCTTCCAACTGTTCCTGGGCGCACACACCTACCAGGCTCCCACTCTCTGGTTGGCTCCGCGTCTGCTCTCAATTGAGCCATCTCCCCTATTGTAGCCCTGTTTGATGCGCTCAGTGTAACTTTTAATTAATGAGGCAGGCTCATTGAGGCAACGCTCCTGGACTGAACCGCTGTTCTGAACTTCTCCAGAACGGACAAATTTCCAGTCCGCCTGAGCCTGTGCGCGTAGTTATGCAGTCGAGGTACCGACTTTTCCTTTACAGTCATTGTCAGGTTGGGTGGAGCGGGCAGTGATTATATGGAACACAATAGAAACAAATCTGATCGTTTTTAATATAAATGTGAAGTCTGTCATTTTGGGGCATAATGGATCTTTTGAAAAGACATGAACTCCTAAATGTTTTCTTTTATAAGATCCGGGGCTGTTCTGAAAACATCTGCAGCCCCAGAGGTCCAGGTGACAGGTCTAACAAAGCACCTGGGTACCACTGTATTTCGAAGCTAGTCTACATGCACCACCATTCGGTGTGTCTGGGTGTACAGGTGTGTGCGAGCGGCATAGAGAAAACTAACTTAACAATACATATATTTACCTCATTTTGAATTTCACTCTTTTTACAAGGTGTTGTTGTTGACCAACAGTGAAAAATCGTTGTCTGTCTGCTTTTTTGAGAGTACAACCACTCTCACCAGTGACTGAATCAATAGTACAGCAAACAGTGAATGCTTGGTGGAGAAAGCGAGTTGGGCAATACCAAGTTTTTGGGAGGAGGACGGGGGGTTACATTACCAGGTGGTGATGCTATTTTGCTGGCAAATGAAAATAAAAGAAAATCAACAAGTTATTTATGCATTATTTATTTGTAAATGAGAGTGATGTTATTATATTGGGGGGGTCATATTGACTTGACCAGATTTTGGGGTCATAACCCCCCCAACCCAAGCTTGATTGATTGACACTGCTAAGACATTCCTCCTGCTCTGATCGGTTGTTTCTGACCTGGAGTGGTGTATTTCTGCAAATGGCGGTAAGACCAATGGGGGGAGTCAAAGGAGCTTGATTTTTTTCACAGATTACCTATCCCATATTCTACTGTGAGGACATAGTGACAGTTTTAGCAAATATGTAAAAAATACATTTTTACAAAAGTTACCTATTGCAGGTTTAAGTATCTGTAACAGATAAAATGCCTTGCAAAACTATTAATGCCCAGTGAACCTTTTTTGCTTTTTGGCATTTTACAACGACAAACGTCAGTGTCATAAACATTGAAGTTTACGCATTAACCTGAACATAGAATCCTCATGGTGAAACATGGTGGTGGCAGCATCATTGGCATTTACCAATAAAACCGAAATGTGTGGGGTACCTAGCACCCAATGGCCCTTTCCCCTAAGTTACTCCCCCACTTGACTCGCCTCGGGTCGACTCTACTC
The DNA here is from genome assembly GCA_036250325.1 of Characodon lateralis. Classification (NCBI taxonomy): domain Eukaryota; kingdom Metazoa; phylum Chordata; class Actinopteri; order Cyprinodontiformes; family Goodeidae; genus Characodon; species Characodon lateralis. The sequence continues at coordinate 6,952 of JAHUTJ010027641.1, forward strand.
TACACAGTTTTGTTTTCCATTACAACTGAGTACCATCTCAATGTGGGTAGGATTGTCAATAGCAAGGTGGCCCCACAGATAAAGGAAGGTGATGTGATTTGTAGTAAAACAAACACAACAGCCATAGACTGCTGCTCAGCCTATGGCTGTTGCAGGCAGCAAGACAAAACACTCTGGATACGTACAAGAGAGAGAGGGAAGCCATGGAGCGGTTTCAAACTAAAGAGTACGAGCAGAATATTGCCACCACCCTACTGGTCTAAAAATATCTGACTTTCTTAACACATTGATAATGCGGTATCTTTTCATCCTATGTATGTTATTTTGTTATGCATATAGCCATTGCTAGAAAAGAGTAAAAATTACCAGACGTAATGCTTTGCTCTTTAAATAAGCATCAGATACTTTTAAAGGTCGTTATTATGAAAGACTTTCAGTACGTCATTTGAGAAACTTGAGTCATTTGTTCAAATAGAAAACAGAAGGGCGATAGAAACAGTCCTGCATTGAGTAGTTTTCCTTTTGTAAACTTTATCTAATTTCATCAGGTTATAAATCAGGTAAACGTTGGATCACACAGTTGGGTAATATGAATCTTGAAAGTGTCTGTGGTCAATGCAGTGCCTTGGTTCCATAAGACATTTACATAAAGGTTTATAACTATTGCTTCTTCTTCAACCTGGCAGAGACACAGTTCCATCAAAGACTAAAGGTGTGTGGAGTAAGGCAATACTTTTTACTTTTTTTTCTTTGTAGAAACCTTGATTGTAAACTTTGTCAGTATAAGATAAAACTCTTAATAAGCTTTAAAATGCCCTCTTTAGCTATTCTTTCATAAGTTCTGTTTAAATATTTTAACAGGTTTGATCATTCTGCTTTATAATCTTTTATCAGTCATTGGAGGCTAAATCTGGGATTGTTTCCCATTTGGCTGCTGAGGAGCAGCTTTTGATCAAAGAAAAACCACCCAGCCTGAAGCTTCACAAACTGTTGACGTAATGCAAGCTGGAGAAGAACTGCAGCAAGAACAAAATATAAAACTGCCAAAACAAACTTGATACAGGTTGACTCATAATGCTTAATGGAATTCTTTCAAATTATCCGGTGTTAAAAAGTAGCCTATAGATGATGTTTCTGTTTTTAGATATGGCTCTTCTTGACCTCTGATCAGAAGGGTCTGGTGTGTAATCAATGTTCTTTCCCGTATAAATGTGCATGCCTGCCGTCATGTTCTAACTGCAATATGTTTCTGTTTTGAGCTGCCATGCAGAAGGAAAACACTCAAATTACACTTTCTTAACATATAACAAACACTATAGTGGCCTGTAGGAAAACTCCTTCTCCCAGAACCCAGCAAATACACTGAGCTTGATTTATCCTAAATATTTACTGAGCTCAAAGATTATGAGTTTATACCCTCATCTCAAATTTCTTACTAAAACTTTAGGGGCAAACTAAGGTCTTTATTCATTATTCCCTGTTGACTTCATTGTTGACACATTTCATATTTTTTTCAAATATAACTTTGGCCTCTCAAAGCAAGCAAATCTTTTTAGTGGGTCAGCACAAGTTTCACCTGCACACATTCTTTCACGGCAAGAGTTTTATTACTTAACCAGGGTTTCCAGGAAAGCCACACGATATGGGTGAAATAGGACTTGACAGTATTTTCCAAAAACCCTTATTCTAATGCAAAACCCAAAGAAGACTTTCATAAATACCAGAGAATTTGGATATAAATATGCTCTGACTTATGCAGTGACTTGCAAAAGTATTGAACTTTGAACTTTTTCAAGTTTTGCAACAAACTTTGTATTCTATTGCGACTTTATCTGATATGCCCACACAAGGTAGTACATAGACCTAACTGTAAAGTAGAACAGAAATGACACATGGGATTTCAATTTTTGTTTTCCAAAGAAATATTTTCCAGAACTACATTTTGCTGCAATTGAAGCTGCAAGTCGTTTGGGGTATGCCTCTGTGAAGATTTGGCTGATTTTGCCAATTCCTTGTTGCAATATAGCAACATATGGAATGCATGACATTGCAGAGTCACACATTATTCTCATTTGCTTTGGATAAAAGCATCTGCCAAATACATGAACATAGATATAATCTAAAAGGTCCATTGGAAGAGGAATGAGTATGGTATGAATAGGGGAAGGAGGGAACACAAACAAACAATAAACACCCCAGAATTATGATACTCCCCGCCTTTATTTTAAATGTACGGTAGTAACTGTTAGGATATTTAATGATTTCTTTACTCATTTTTGTGCTATAGCAATCAGTTAGTATAGTAATTAGTGTAGTGAGTGTGTTAAGTAGTTTCAAGTATTGCTGTTACTTTTATATTGGCAGTCAATAGCCTTCATAATTAAACTATGGCTGAAAAGTGTTATGATGCCATTCCACTCATCCATCCATCCACTGTCTTCCGCTTATCCGAGGTCAGGTTGTGGGGACAGCAGCCTAAGCAGAGAGACCCAGACTTCCCTCTCCCCATCCACTTGGGCCAGCTCGTCCGGGGGAATCCTAAGGCAGTACCAGGCCAGTCGAGAATTATGGTACCTCCAGCGTGTCCTGGGTCTTCCTCTGGGCCTCCTCCCGGTGGAACGTGCCTGGAACACTTCACCAGGGAGGCGTCCAGGAGGCATCCTAACCAGATGCCCGAGCCACCACAACTGGCTCATCTCGACGTGGAGAAGCAGCGGCTCTACTCTGAGTCCCTCCCGGATGACCGAGCTTCTCACCCTATATCTAAGGGAGAGCCCAGACACCCTGCAGAGGAAACTCATTTCGGCCGCTTGTATCCGTGATCTTGTTCTTTCGGTCATGACCCAAAACTCATGACCATAGATGAGAGTAGAAACATAGATCGACCGGTAAATCGAGAGCTTCGCTTTTTGACTCAGCTCTCTCTTCACCGTGACAGACCGGTACAGCGCCCACATTTGCTGCTGATGAAGCATCCAATCCGTCTATTGATCTCCTGCTCCATTTTTCCTTCATTCGTGAACAAGACCCCAAGATACTAGAACTCCTCCACTTGAGACGGGACCTCCCCCCGACTCGGAGAAGGCACTCTACCCTTTTCCGGCTCAAGACCATGGCCTCTGACTTGGAGGCACTGACTCTCATCCCGCCGCTTCACACTCGGCTGTGAACTACTCCAGTGAGAGCTGTAGATCACGAGCTGATGAAGCCAATAGCCAAAAAGCAGATATATATATACAGGTCCTTCTCAAAATATTAGCATATTGTGATAAAGTTCATTATTTTCCATAATGTCATGATGAAAATTTAACATTCATATATTTTAGATTCATTGCACACTAACTGAAATAT
>JAHUTJ010027642.1:0-10299 GCA_036250325.1 Characodon lateralis
AGCAAAGGGAACCCTTTTAAGATTAAGTCCTGACCTCACTGCGACAGAACACCTTTGGGATTAAATAGGCTGGAGACAGTAAGCTGGGTCTTCTCATTCAACATCAGTGTCTGACCTCAGAAATTCTTATTAACACAGTGGTACATCAAGTGTAAAGCCTTCCCATAGGAGTTGCAACTGTTCTAACTGAGAAGAGTGGGTCAACGTCATATTATACTGAATGGCCATGGCGTAACATCAGACATTTCCAAGGAGACAACTTCCACACCCTCCTGCCAAAGAAGTCAGTACTGGATTCTATCTTAGACCATCTTGTTATCTGTCACTTGGGACAGTTTAATATTAATTAGGTGAAGGACATCAAATATGGACCTTTAAAAGGAAAGCATGACACTTCCTATTCACAGGGGTCGGGGCTTCGATGATGTCAGCATCTGATCAGTGAATATTGTTCAGGGCCAGAGGCAGATCAATCTCAGAAACTTTCATGTCTCTGTGACTTTCCTTATAGGAACTATATCAATCTCATCTTTTATGGCGAGAAGTCAGATTTTGAGGCTTGGCCACACCCACATGCTTTCATGTAGCAAAGAGCTTTTGATAACTTTTGATCCCCAGTGCCTTGAGAGTATACTGAGTGATTTTGAAGTCTCTAAGTCAAAATCTCTAGGAGGAGTTTGTTCAGATTCGCGAGCTAGAAATGGCAAAAATGGGGTCAAAATCACAACTTTAATTTAAAATGACCAACTTCCCGTGGGGTTTGGACCAACGACCCAAGAGACTTTTTTGTAGGTCTTGAGAAGTTACGTATGTATACCAAATTTCACAATCCTCGGTCAAAGTATGGCTTGGGGCTGATTTTTAAAATATTTTTTAGGGGGCGCTGTGGAAAAAGTAGGCCACGCCCACCAATTATATCAACAGATCTCGTTTGGGGACCCGACTAAGGTCAGTCATCTTGAATTTGGTGCACATAAGATGATAGATTTGGAAATTACAGCCAAACGTATGGCCATGGCGTGACGTCTCACGGCCACACCCTCCTACAAAAATTATCAGTGCTCCAAACGAAGTTAGACCAACTTGTTTTCTGTTATCTGACACACTTTCAAGTTGATTGAGTCAAGAGGGCCACTGAGGGACCTTTCCAAGCGAAAAAAGTGATTTCCTGTTCTCAGGGGGCGTGGCTTTGATGATGTCATCATATGACCACATACGATTGTTGGTCAACTGACATGTATCAATCATATCAGGTTTGGTGTAATTCAGCCTATTTATGTGAAAGTTATAGCTGTTCGGCAAGAAGGCTAACTTTGAGGCCTGGCTCTGCCCCTTCAACATGCTCAAAAACTCAACAATTTTGATAACTTTTAATCCCCCATGCCTTAACTGCACATTGACCAAATATGAAGCCGGTAGCTCAAAATCCCTAGGAGGAGATTGTTAACGTTCGACATGTATGAAAAGTGAAAAATGGCCAAAAATGACCCTTTGACCCAAAATGGCTGACTTCCTGTTGGTTATAGGTCATACGCCCAAGAGACTTTTTTTCATGATTTGGGGAGATCTACCTATGTAGCAAATTTCAACTCTCTTGGACTTACCAGTTGGCCTATCTTACTTTAGGGGGCGACAAAGACAAAGAGGTTTCGTTACGCCCATTTTGAATTAGATTAAAAACCTTAAATTTCCTGCAGAATCAAAAATCCTTCATGAGGACTAATATATTGAGGCACGTGAGGTCGCCCGGTTCGGCGGAGCCGGAGTCCCACCCTGGAGCCAAGCCCGGGTCGGGACTCGCCAGAGAGCGCCTGGTGGCCAGGTTGCTCCTCGCGGGACCCGGCCGGGCCAAGCCCGAATGACACACGCGAGGCCATCCCCCAGTGGGCCCACCACCTGCAGGGGGAACCGTGAGGGACCGGTGCAAAGAGGATTGGGTGGCGGACGAAGGTGGAGACCTCAGCGGCCCGATCCCCGGATGCTTAGGCTGGCTCTAGGGACGTGGAATGTCACCTCACTGGGGGGGAAGGAGTCTGAGCTTGTGCGGGAGGTCGAGAGATATCGACTAGAAATTGTTGGGCTCACCTACACGCACAGCGTGGGCTCTGGAACCCATCTCCTTGAGAAGTGTTGGACTCTCTTCTAGTCTGGAGTGGCCCACGGGGAGAGGCGGCGGGCTGGTGTGTGTTTGCTTGTTGCCCCCCAGCTCACCTGTGTCATGTTGGAGTTTACCCCAGTGGATGAGAGGGTCGCATCCCTGCGCCTTTGGGTTGGGGATAGGTCTCTGACGGTCGTTTCGGCCTACGGGCCGAGTAGTAGTGCGGAGTACCAGGGTTTTCTTGGTGTCCCTGTCAGGGGAGCTGGAGAGTCCGGCCGACAGTCGAACCTCTGCTTCAGGAGGAGCAGTGTTGTTTTCGTCCCGGCTGTGGAACACTGGACCAGCTCTATACCCTCTACAGGGTACTCGAGGGTTCATGGGAGTTTGCCCAACCGGTTCACATGTGTTTTGTGGACCTGGAGAAGGCATTCGACTGTGTCCCTTGTGATGCCCTGTGGGGAGTGCTCCACGAGTATGGAATTGGGGGCCCTTTATTAGGGGCCATCCGGTCCCTGTACGAGCGGAGCAGGAGTTTGGTCCGCATTGCCGGCACTAAGTCGGACCTGTTCCCGGTGCATGTTGGACTCTGGCAGGGCTGCCCTTTTTCACTGGTCCTATTCACAGGATTTCTAGATGCAGCCAAGGGCCGGAGGGGCTCTGGTTTGGGGACCAGTGGATTTCGTCTTTTCTTTTTGCAGATGACGTGGTCCTGCTGGCCCCTCTGGCCAAGACCTACAGCATGTGCTGTGGCGGTTCGCAGCCGAGTGTGAAGCGGCTGGGATGAAGATCAGCTCCTCCAAGTCAGAGGCCATGGTACTCGACTGGAAAAGGGTGGCTTGTGGCTAGTTCAAGTATCTTGGGGTCTTGTTCACGAGTGAGGGAAGAATGGAGCGGGATATCGACAGACGGATCGGTGCGGCTGCTGCAGTAATGGGGGCACTGTGCCGGTCCGTTGTGGTGAAGAGAGAGCTGAGCCGAAAACGAAGCTCTTGATTTACTGGTCGGTCTACGTTCCTACCCTCACCTATGGCCATGAACTTTGGATCATGACCAAAAGAACAGGATCCCAGATACAAGTTGTTGAAATGAACTTCCTATGTAGGGTGGCCGGGCACTCCCTTAGAGATAGGGTGAGGAGCTCCACTATCGAGGAGGATCTCGGAGTAGAGCTGCTGCTCCTCCACATCGAGAGGAGCCAGTTGAGGTGGCTCGGGCATCTATACCGGATGCCTCCTGGACGCCTTCCTCGGGAGGTGTTCCAGGCACGTCCCACCGGGAGGAGACCCAGGGTACCGCCCAGGACACGCTGGAGGGACTATGTCTCTCGGCTTCCCTGTGAACGCCTTGGGCTCCCCCCCAAGGAGGTGTCTGGGGAGAGGGACATCTGGGTGTCTCTGTTGAGACTGTTGCCCCTGCGACCCGGTCTCGGATAAGCGGAAGACGACGAGTACAAGTACGAGTACCTTAAATTTCCCTAAGGGGGCAATTTTCAGTGAGGTTTGGTGAGTTTTTGAATATGTTTAGGCCCCCAAAAAGGCAATTAATTTGCCCGGAGAAAAACAATAATAGCATTCGAATTACAATAGGCCTTCGCAGCGCTTAGCTGCTTGGGGCTAATAATTGGTTATACCCAAGGCTATCATTCTGTGAGACTCTCCTTATCTACTAACTGCAGGCGACCATAAAGCAGACTGTTTCATATTAGTAGTGTAGATGTAGTACAGACCGTTGCATCTCTCCTAAGGTAATCCTTTGTGATTGCTGTCATGTCTGTTTTCTTAGTTCCTAGCAACACAAAGTGCACAGCATGCCGTCATGATGATAGATGTAAGCCAGAGCTTTAACACTTAAGCCACCACAAGTATGTAGCTTGGTTTCAGCAGTGTTCTTTACCTTCCTTCAAGGCTCTCCATGATCTGATGCGCATCTGGGCAAAAAGCTTTCATTGGAAAACCTCTACACTTATCTGAAAACAGGTGAAAACAAGTCTGTGTAAATCTTTTAATACAACAGAATAAAGCAGGGAAAGCTTTGCTCTGATCTGAAACGCTGCAGAAAAGAACATGAAAGTGATTTGCTGTGATTTGGTCTTTGCTTACCAAACGGTATTGCAACACAGCCTAACTATTTAGTCAGCGATGGGTGAATGTTAAGGAGGAGCATAAATCAAGCAGACGGCACTAATCCTGCCTGATGGGCTTAAAGTGTAATATTTGTCAAGATCTTCCAAAATGACTTCCAAGTCATGCAGCTGCCACACGGTGAAGGGCCTTTTTGTCCTGTGAATGCTGCTTGCACTGCAGAGTGATGCACCTCAGCACTTTGTGCATCACTTCCCATGCATACTGTATGGTTCACTGCAGTGCACACATGTGCACATGTGCCTCCTCTTTGTAGGTTTCATTCTGGTCAAAGGCGCTGCCTTTAAACTGTGAACAAGTGGGCGTCCTGTTACAACACCTTGCTCACATGGATTTTACATCTGCATTGTTCCAGTTACAGTTTGGTTGTGTTGAAGAAAACTGGTAGGTTGGTAGGTTGTATGCTTTTTCTCACATATTTCTTGGGAAATGTTTTGGTACTGGGTTCACCATGACAATTTAGTCTCTCTGCACTCCCTGAAAATGCATTGTAGAACACGATAACTTACAGTGTGAAGCTACAACATACGTACAATGTTAAATATTCACCACTCAACTTCACTCTTTACTTTCTTACCATTGCACAATGTTCTCACTACTCTGCATGAGCTTAAGTATGTCAGATCCTGAAATATGTCAGGTATGGGCATTAAAGAGTCCATTTAGTTTCACCCCATCTGCTGAACGACATAAGTGATTCCTGTCCCTGATAGTCAGTTACATCATTGTTTAGTTGTGTTTGAGCTCTAATAGCTGCATATTTTGAGTTTATTGCAAAATAATGTTCAGTTTCAGTTGCTATTACTATCTATTGAAAGAGTTTTCTATATTATAATACATCTCAAATGTACGTTTATGTGTTTGGTTCTTGTACCAAGAAAAACATGAGTTTGTTTTATCTGTTGAATATATTAGGACGTGTCAGAGTTAATGTGCTGAAGTAAAGGCTTTAAACATATTCATGTTGGTCGTACTGAGCTGTTTACTATAGGACCCCCCTGGCAAGTCACTGTGTTTCCTGACGCTGTAAATCAAGTGTGTTTATAATCTGTGGCATATTGCAGAGCGTTTAACACCCACCAATTAAGTCACTCCTGCACCTTTTACACACTCTGACCTGGAACAGAGTTGTTTGCAGCATGGGCCTTTGAAGCTTGTGTTACCCCCAATTAACCCTCAAATTAATCCCCTGGTCTGCAAACTGGCTGCTACTCTTGTCTCATCTCATCACTCCCACGGTGTAGACAAAGCATTGCCTGGTGCCCCCGCTGTTTGTTCAAGTTCAGGTTTGACTTTCTCCCCCAGTTGATGGCTTTTATTTTTGTTCATTTTGCAGCTGGAGCTTGAAAGTGGCTTCCTGTAGACCCATTTACGGTGAGGAAAATCTCAGAGAAAAAACGAAAAAATTGCAACTCACCCACTTACATCCTACCGGAGGCTGAAGGGAAACCCAAAATGGCTCAAAGATTCCGCATTCTTCTGATACCTCTGGCATTATGTTGCCTAACGTCTGCAGGTGAGTTTGCTCAAACGATCACAGTAAACATGCAAAACTCATTGTTATGCATGCAATGCATGACAGGCATCTGTTTACAGGATTTCTACAAATATTTAATTTCAATATTCCATGTAACTTTCCAGGCTCAAATTTTTATTTCTGTCATGCATTCACAAACAAAATATTAATCTTGAACAGGTCTAAATAGTTTTCTGGCCTTTTTATTTATAAGTTCCATACATAATGTAACAACCCATTTCAGAAATTGGTTTCCAAAGTGAGGTACAGGGCAATTTAATCGCTTTTGTGGTATCTGGGCTAACTCAGATCAGCTCCATCTTAAAGTCTAGATCGCTCAGACCTGCCAAATAAGCTATGGAACATGTTAGACTAAATGCAGATTCTTTAAAGGACAATGTATGAACTTTGGTACCTTTATCTTGTTTGCAAAAATACTCCAAATCAGCAGGTTTAGTGTTTTGTTTTGCATTTTAGGTCCATTAAATAAGTTGTCTGGGGACAAATGTGTAGCGAAACGATCCTTTTAGACACCTGAATGAGTGCAAGGTGTGATGTGGCAAATCAAAGATAAAATATATCAGTCTGATATAAAACAATATACACTCACGGGCCACCTTGCTAGTACCGGGTTGGACCCCCTTTTTCCTTCAGAACTGCCTTAATCGTTCATGGCATAGATTCAACAAGGTACTGGAAACATTCCTCAGAGAGTTTGGTCCGTATTGACATGATAGCATCACACAGATGCAGCAGATTTGTCGGCTAAACATCCATGATGCGAATCTCCCGTTCCGCCACATCCCAAAGGTGCTCTATTGGATTGAGATCTGGTGACTGTGAAGACCATTTGAGTACAGTGAACTCATTGTCATGTTCAAGAAACCAGTCTGAGATGATTTGTGCTTTATGACATGGTGCGTTACCCTGCTGGAAGTAACCATCAGAAGACGGGTACACTGTGGTCATAAAGGGATGGATATGGTCAGCAACAATACTCAGGTAGGCTTTGGTGTTGACACGATGCTCAGTTGGTACTAAGGGTCCCAAAGTTTGCCAAGAAAATATCCCCCACACCATTACATCACCACCACCAACCTGAACCGTTGATACAAGCCTCAGTTTCCTGTTCTTAGCTGACAGGAGTGGCACCCGGTGTGGTCTTCTGCTGCTGTAGCCCATCCGCCTCAAGGTTCGACATGTCGTGCGTTCAGAGATGCTCTTCAGCATGCCTTGGTTGTAACGAGTGGTTATTTGAGTTAGTGTTGCCTTTCTATCAGCTCAAACCAGTCTGGCCATTCTCGTCTGACCACTGGCATCAACAAGGCATTTGCGCCCACATAACTGCCGCTTACTGGATAGTTTCTCTTTTTCTGACCATTCTCTGTAAACCCTGGAGATGGTAGTGAAAATCCCAGTAAATCAGCAGTTTCTGAAATACTCAGACCAGCCTGTCTGGCACCAACAACCATGCCACGTTCAAAGTCACTTAAATCACCTTTCTTCCCCATTCTGATGCTCGGTTTCAACTGCGGCAGATCGTCTTGACCATGTCTACATGTCTAAATGCATTGAGTTGCTGCCATGTGATTGACTGATTAGAAATCTGCGTTAACGAGCAGTTGGACAGGTGTACCTAATAAAGTGGCAGGTGAGTGTAAGATCCAGTACATTTAATAAGCTTTGATAGACTTGTGTCTTTTAGAAAATAGATAAGAATAAATGCCTAGAAATTCAACAATCTTTTCCTATAAAATTTTCATTTTTTCCATACTTATCCAGACCTGGAAAAAGACAAAAGAAAATTCCAGACTTTTTAGAGTCTTAGGATTCCTGATGGAGAATGTGTTGAACTACATCCACAAACACTGACTGGAAGTCATTCTGCTGAAAAGTGTCATAAAAAAAATAAACAACAGGAAAAACACCACTAGGAAGTAAAATCCGACTTTCTGGAAAGACATGTTATAATAACAAACACATTTTTAAAGGAAAATGAAACATATTTTAAAATAATGAGCTTAGAGTTTTACTTGCATTCAGTTATTTCACAATTTCATTGTCACATTATATATTTATTATTTATTCATGTAGACACTTATTTGATAACTTTCTAGATATTTATTTAAATTTGGGCATATTGCTCTGCTGTGGTGCTTGGCAATCACAATTTAGGCTATGCTGTGGGATTTTCCACTTTTATTTCCCAGCATGCCTTTCTAGACAGTGCATGTCAGGGTCGTGAGTAAGGAGGATGAAAACTCAGGAAAGTACTGACGAACTCAATCTGAGAACAAAAAGATCCAGCAGGCCTCAGCAGGTGTACTTGTCAGATTGAGTGGAGTGATGTCATAATACTACCAATCATATAGAAGCAGAAAAGCAAAACAAAGCAAAGAGAGAAAATTAGAAACTCTGACATGCTATATTAAATTAGCTCTGAATGACATCATCCAATGACTCCAGCACACACACCACTAATCCTAACTAATTTATCTAATTATTAATCTGTGTATGGCTAAATGTGCATCTCTGTATTCTATCCAGCAGTCTCCAATGTATAAGGACTTAAGTGTTGTTCTGTTAAGGTGTTTTTTATATATTCTTGGTGCTGTCTCACTGGTGTAAAACCTGAACACTAATGTTGAATAAAAGGCTAATAGCTAGTAGTAAAGTAGGTTGGTATTTAGCTAGATTATGTGCACCTAGGGCACGTCTTCAGTGGACTGTTTATTGTACAGACGGACATGCTATATTTTGTATTTTATTGCCAACAGTACTTCCAGAAGTTGTTAGGAAAGGAGAGATGGATGGCGTTCCTCTTGTATTACCATCCAGATTTTTTGCGACCGGATAAATTTTTTCATTACATCATAATTTTTTCTAAAAGGGAGACCTTCATAAATCTCGTTCTTTAACTAGCTAACAATAAACAGCAACAGGTAGGAAAAAGGGAATTATTCTCTTCTACAAACACTGAAGATAGCTTTAGCCACTCCGACACTTTCTCCTGCATCTAATGAGCAGGAATTCAAACTGCAGGAACCACATGATGGGAAATCTTGGTGCTATACCTTCATACTAGGCAAGAGCCCATACCTGACATCTTTGCTTGGATGAAACAGAGGCCATTTTTAGAGCTAACGTTCTTAGTGAACGTTTCAGCCTTCAGCAAATACAACTCTTTATTTATTTACTGTGTAGACCAAGTTCTGTTAAAGGTAACTGTCTAGAGCAACCATCCAATAGAAAATCCAGCAGAGTTTATTTCAACCACTCTGACATTTTGTCTATTTTCCACAACAAATCTCAACTATCCCTTTAAGAGTTAACCCTTGGGAAGCTAGATCATTAGTACCAACCTCTGGAATGTTGTATCTGCTTATATTATATGGCTGAGAGAAAAGTCAGGGCAAGACCACAGTCATTAGGAATCATCTTGTCTCCACCAATAACATCTGCACCAATTGTCCTGCCTCCAGAAGTTAGTGAGAAGACTGCTGCACATCAGTTGTGGAGGCTGTGGTTGTATGTTTTATGGAAAACCTGAGAGTGGAGTTTTAATACCACTTGATGCAAGTTCAGGACGCCTCACGGCTCTAGATAGCAACAGTTTTGCTTGGAAACCTGACCAACTTATCAGATCTACAGACCTAAGTCTGACGTTCAGGTCCCCGTTTCAATAAAAAAAAATCAGTTAATGTAGTTATGATCATGTTGCCTAGCAACCTGAGACAGAAGTATGTCCATTTCCCAAAGATCAGTTTCATCATGCTACTTCATATTATTTTGCTTTGGCAGCAAAGGGATAGTGACCAGAAAGAATTCTCCCCCAAAAAAGTAACTAAATGGGGGGTTGCATTTTTCATTCTTTCAGTCTGTTTGCCGCCAAAGGTTGTTATTTAAAAGCTCCTCTCCATTCTCCAGGGATGTGAATGGTGCTCCGCGGAGCTGACCTTTGCTCTAACAAAAACAAAAGCGGTGTAGTCAGTTTGTGTTGTGGGTAGAGCAAACATCATCTATCCCACAATGCCAGGATCTAGAACACAATGAGGTCCCGTATGAAGTTTTCCTCTAAATTCTTCCTCATACGGCACGAAGCATTGTTGTACTGTGTCACAAGGGAATGATATTTACAGTTAGACAACCAAGTGCCCTTTCCTCCAGAGTGCACTGGCAGCAAGCATACTTGCAGTTATGGTTTACTGACAGTTTTAGATGTTCTTCTTTATACCAATGAAGCAACCAGACCAGATGGATACTTTTCATTGAAGTTAAGCAGCTATTTATCATCTACTTTCAGCCATGTCTTTCTTCTTTTTAAATTATTCCATACACAGTCAGATCAGACTCAACCTCTCCTAGCTGTATACATTTCAGGCTTCAAACATAAAGATATAAAATTAAATTTTTTTGTGAAGAATCAAAAACAAGTGGGACACAATCGTGAAGTGGAATGAAATTTATTGGATGTGTCAAACTTTTTTAACAAATAAAAAACTGAAAAGTGGGGCGTGCAATATTATTTATCCACCTTGCATTAA
>JAHUTJ010027643.1:0-10295 GCA_036250325.1 Characodon lateralis
AAGGGCCCCCGATTCCATACTCCTGGAGCACCCCCCACAGGGCATCACGAGGGACACAGTTGAATGCCTTCTCCAGGTCCACAAAACACATGTGAACCGGTTGGGCAAACTCCCATGAACCCTCGAGCACCCTGTAGTGTTCGACGGCCGGGACGAAAACCACACTGCTCCTCCTGAAGCCGAGGTTCGACTATCGGCCGGACTCTCCTCTCCAATACCCTGGCGTAGGCCTTACCAGGGAGGCTGAGGAGTGTGATCCCCCTATAGTTGGAACACGCCCTCCGGGGGACCACCACCCCAGTCTGCCAGTCCAGAGGCACTGTCCCCGACCGCCACGCAATGTTGAAGAGGCGTGTCAACCATGACAGCCCAACAACATCCAAACACTTGAGGTACTCAGGGCGGATCTCATCCACCCCCGAAGCCTTGCCACCGTGGAGCTTTTTAACCACCTCGGTGACTTCAGCCTGGGTGATGAAAGAGTCCAACCCCGAGTCCCCAGCCTCTGCTTCCACCAGGGAATGCGTGATGGCAGGATTGAGGAGATCCTCGAAGTACTCCTTCCACCGGCTGATAATGTCCCCAGTCGAGGTCAGCAGCTCCCCACCCCCACTGTAAACAGTGTTGGCGAAGCACTGCTTCCCTCTCCTGAGGCTACGGACGGTTTGCCAGAATCACTTCAAGGCCAACCGGTAGTCCTTCTCCATAGCCTCACCGAATTCCTCCCAAGCCCGGGTTTTTGCCTCTGCCACTGCCCAGGCTGCGGCACACTTGGCCTCACGGTACCCGTCAGCCGCATCAGAAGTCCCACAAGCCAACCACAGCCGATAGGACTCCTTCTTCAGCTTACTGCCGATGTCCACCACCGGGTTCGGGGATTGCCGCCGCGACAGGCACCGCAGACGGCCGCAGCTATGGGCAGCTGCTAATGACAATAGATGCAGAGAACATGGTCCACTCGGACTCCATGTTTTCAACATCCCCCAGAATCTGGTCAAAGATCTCCCAGCGGTGGGAGTTGAATACATCCCTGGCCAAGGGCTCCGCCAGACATCCAGACATCCAAGTCTGTCCGGCTTTCTCCTCCTCCAGCGGATCCAACTCACCACCAGGTGGTGATCAGTGGACAGCTCAGCCCCTCTCTTCACCCGAGTGTCCAAAACATGCGGCCGAAGGTCTGATGATACGANCAAAGTCGATCATTGACCTCCTGCCTAGGGTGTCCTGGTGCCAAGTGCACTGATGGACACCCTTATGTTTGAACATGGTGTTCATTATAGACAATCCGTGACTAGCACAGAAGTCCAGTAACAAAACACCACTCGGATTCAGATCGGGGAGGCCATTCCTCCCGATCATGCCTCTCCAGGTGTCACTGTCGTTTCCCACATTGGCGTTGAAGTCCCCCAGCAGAATAATAGAGTCCCCGGGAGGGGCACTATCCAGCACCCCTGACAGGGACGCCAAGAACGTCAGGTACTCCGCACTACCACTCGGCCCATAGGCCAAAACAACAGTCAGAGACCTGTCCCCAAGCCGAAGGCGCAGGGATGCAACCCTCTCATCCACTGGGGTAAACCCCAACACGACACGGCTGAGCTGGGGGGCAACAAGTAAACCCACCCCAGCCCGCCGCCTCTCCCCGTGGGCCACTCCAGAGTAGAAGAGAGTCCAGCCCCTCTCAAGGAGATGGGTTCCAGAGCCCATGCTGTGCGTGGAGGCGAGCCTGACTATTTCTAGTCGATATCTCTCGACCTCCCGCACAAGCTCAGGCTCCTTCCCCCCCAGCAAAGTGACATTCCACGTCCCTAGAGCCAACATAAGCATCCGGGGATCGGGCCACCGAGGTCTCCACCTTCATCCGCCGCCCAATCCTCTTTGCACCGGTCCCTCACGGTTCCCCCTGCAGGTGGTGGGCCCACTGGGGGATGGCCTCGCGTCTCTCGTTCGGGCTTGGCCCGGCTGGGTCCCGCGAGGAGCAACCCAGCCACCAGGCGCTCTCCGACGAGTCCCGACCCCAGGCCTGGCTCCAGGGTGAGACCCCGGCTCCGCCGTACCGGGCGACGTCACGTGCCTCGATTTAATCGTCGTCATGAGGGGCTCTCGAACCGCTCTTTGTCTGACCCGTCACCTAGAGCCTGTTTGCCATGGGAGACCCTACCAGGGGCATTTAAGCCCCAGACAACATAGCCTCTAGGATCATTCGTTAGCAGGATTTTAGAATTTAACGCATCACAGATATTTAAACCCCGATAAATTAACAGGTGTATATTCCAGAAATATGTGAAGAGAAGTTTGTCGGCTCCTGGAGCTCTCCTAGCATGCTGCCATCTTTCTCGGCGGTTCCACGTGACTCTCTCACCTGAATATTCATGGCTGAGAATAAAAAAATAAAGAGCCACTGCTGGAAGTTTGTAACTTAGCTAACATGGCAAGAACATCCAAAGAAGAGCCTTTGGGAGCCTCTTCAATTGACGAGGAAAAGGCAAAAGTGTTGTTCAGAGGTACCATGCCTATGAGGCAGACGGACAGGAAAGCATGCCAGAGGTAGCATCTGGCATGCTTTGGGTAACTGATGTTTTAGAGCAACTTGAAAAGGTCTGTAAAGCTCCTGTATCTTCAACAGTGAAGTGGTAAACCTCCTTGATGACACAAACTAACGCTATCTATTTAAATATGAGCTGCTTACGGACAGCCGCATTGCGATGTGCTTCCAGTTGCAGAGTCCGCACTGCCCAACACTTTGTTCTACTGCGCTAGAACAGAGCAGATACCGTATCTCCATCAGCTACTGAACAGTGAAGCAATGAAATGATCAGACTGAATTCAACGTACATTCTTTAATCAAGGCTATAACCACTTTTTCTGTCTTCTGATTTTCATGTCATTACATCAATGCTTTTAAATTATATATTTTTTGTAAATGGTTGATGCGATTCTACTTATGGGTTTTGCCCTAATTAAACCAAGATTCTTGGTAATATTTTGTGCTCTATATTAAAGGCTTTTGCCTTCAAAACAGGTTGCCGTGGAATTGAACACGGCATGGAGTTTAATATTTTAGTGTCGACAACCCTACCTGCTGTAACATTAGTTAGATGGAGATCTGGAACCCGACTACCTGATCACATCTGCTGATGATCACTTATAGCTGCATCAGGCTGCTTCATCAATCCCAGTTTGTTGACCTGGACTAAAAATGTGTCCTGAGATATAAAACACTTGAATCAAAAGAATGCTAACTTGCTTTTTATAAAAACTGTTCAGTACTAAAGTGGCTAGTTTTTTTCATACTAAGTTAATACAGTCTTCAATCTCCTGACTTGTTTCTGTATGTGTGGTTTTACAGGAGGTCTGGGCATGCTGGTGCGAGTTGCTGTCCTACTTGGAGCAGGAGAACGCCTTCCTGGACCAGCTGGAGCAGAAACTGGACGAGACAGAAAACTTGCAAGGAGGAGCGGAGGAGCTGCAGGAGGCGCTGGATGTGAGTGTTACATGAGGGTGGAAGAGACTGTACATTGACTGTTTGTGGAAGTAAAAAATAAACTTTAAAAGCGTCTTTTTCATTACAAAAACATATATTAAGTAGCTAATAAGTCCATGTCAGTTTTTTATCAGTGTGGTACAGAAATGTGTTACTGGCAGCACGAAGGTGGTTAGAATTCAGAAATTGAATTTTCATTTGGTTGCATTTGCATACACTATCTTTGCGGCCTCCATATAAAAGAGAAGCTTAGATTAAAGGGGACATATCATGCAAAATCCACTTTTTTAGCCTTTAAATACATTTTGTTGTATACTTGGAGTCTGTAGGAGTGCAGAAAAGTTAAATTTAGTCTCTCCTGGTGTTGCGTCATATTTTTCAGTCCTTTCAGTTTTCTCCATCATCTGTTATTTTCTTCTTAAATGTTACCTCACAGTATTCACTGTGGAACAGCTAAATAAGGTCATGGACTTCTGCCTGATCAATTTAACGTATCCGCCATATTTATTTATCGCTTTGATTTTGTAGTCCAAGCTCAAGTATGCCTACAGTGAAAGAGGATAAGTTTCGTTCAGTTGCTGGTTGTTTTAACCCACACAATTCATTACACCGTCCCCCAGCATCAGAACCTCTTCGAAGTGACGGTTAAAATTTTATTTTTTATGGAAATCTACCCACATCAGTGGGGAAACTCCTATTAACCCTACTTCAAAGACAAGATCTTCAGCAACCTCCGTCTGTATCGAGAAGGATTTGCTGAAAGACTTCATCTGATGAAGGGGTCAGTACCTTCTGTCTATGGAAACAAGGGACACAGCAAAGTGGTAAGCTGCAGATAATAAACTTTATTTTAGACATGAATTTATTGTGTGTTGATACAATGTTCTGCCCATTGTTTTGATAGCAGTAGCATTGTACCTTCTGCTTACGTTAGCGCTGTGTGCTGCTTTTAGCTTGTTAAGGACAGAACCGTACTGCTTGTTTTGAATATTTTTAATACATAAACAGTTTGGCATTGTTTTTGCCATTTTTGCCTTGTGTCTGTGGCTCTACATAATTGTTATTAAAGCACAGACGTGGCTGAACGGGTCAAAGTGGAGCTCTCCTTAACCTATAGGGGGGCGGGGTGCAAAGCGCCTCAACGTCATTTAAAGAGACGGCACCAAAACAAGTTGCTCTCAGACGCACCAGAACAGGTAAAAGGGGAACCCGTGGAGCTACAATAACAAGGAGTTCAGACCAGACCATTACAGTTCCACTTTATCCAGACCACAACTGAATGATATAAGTGTGAAAAGGAAGGATTTAAAACCATGATATGTTCCCTTTAAATGAAAGTGCTACAGATATAATAGTGTTGCAGTGCACTGCTGCTAGAGGTTTTCACTTCATCTTCCTGCTCACTTTATCCACTTTAAGAGACCAGATCTTTTTGCTTCAGTAGATGTGTAGAGATGTGAAACTATGCAAAACTATATTTCCCATATCTATCAGTCCCACATATTTATGTCGATCTATTTTGATAAATACAATATTATACTGATAATCTGACGTTAGTTGTTGTCCTTCACAGGGAGAAATTACTTACATTAATTAAAAAAGTTAACTGTTCTGATTTATTTTCAGTCAGAAATAGGGACACACCGTCCGAAGAATAGGAGAGAATCACCATGAGCTACTACAAAACTGTAAATCTATTATTAGTCAAACTAATATATGTTTACACATTTTCACAGATTGGAAATATAGCTAACCCAACTTAAACAAGACTAACAACAAAGAACCAAAAAACTACTTCTGCAAAAAATTGTGGGGTAAGAGCCTGAAGTAATAAAAGATTAGCAGCCTTACTACTCAGCTTTTTAAGCTGTAATAGTTATCCAGACTTCATCAGACTTTCATGAAACCTTGCATGAAAAAATCTGGGTGGGGAATGTTGTCGCCTTGCACTTGAATGACGCACATCAGACACACATCCTCAAAGTTGTCACATCAGTGGGTGGTTAAAGAGTGTTCTGTTACCAAAACTCTCATGGCAGGAGGAAATGGCCACAGCATATGTTATAATGCAAAGTGAAATTTCTCTTCATCAGCTGCTGGAGAAATGACAATATGCAGGCTAATGAACATGAAATGGACTCTACTTCCACGCAGCTGGTATCAGGCTACGGGATTGGTGGAACTGGAGCTGAAGCATAAAAGGAGCATCTTTGGCCATGGACTGTGAAAGAAGGCTCCTGCTCCTAATGGTGGATCCTCCTGTAGGCTCAGTGAGAACCATAGCTGGCACTGCTGGTGCGCTGGGGTAGGGCACCAAAGTGGAGGGGGGCAATGGCCCCTCAGCACCCCTATTCAGGTGCCACTGCCCCAGTGGATGATAAAGGAAGAGAGTCACTTAGGAGTCAGTAAAGTCACTTTTCAGGAATGCCTACAGGCAAACAGGCAGTGTGACTAAACAAAGGATTTTCAAAACACTCACCAGGTCGAGATGATTAGGCTGGACCTTGAGGTCAGCCCAGCTAGCTCAAAGGGGAACCTCCCACTGTTTTGGTGTGTTGTTAGAAGACAAAATATAAAAAAGCTCTCTCTCCTGGAAGTTCCAGCCAGATCCGAGACATTCCTCCAATGAAGATATTGGTTCCTGTATTATTCCTTGAGGAAAAACCCTCAACGGAACATTAACAAGCAGATGTTTTTCACGTAGGGCCTCAGAAATGCCTCCATGTTCCTTTAAACATTCAAAAAATAAAAATAATTATTGTAACCATGTCAACATTCACAGCATATTCAAAGATAATTCCATTATCTGCATTTCTTATCTAGAAGGAAATCTGTCTGTGTTGACAAGATGGAGAAACTCTGTCTGATCATCATCAAACTCGAGGTCTACAGATTCTGCACACTGAGTGATACAAATAACAATAACATTTATTTCACTCTAGAATTGGCAATGAGTCAACAGCAGGTAATGTTAAATGTTCTTTCATTTTCAAATAAAGTAACTTCAGAACAAGGACCTGGAAGGAAAGCGGTGGGGGGAAGATTAATTCATAACTTAGAAACCAGGAAACCCACCTCCAGCACCTGGCAGCAGAAAAGGCCATGCTCTTAAATGAATCCACTCAAAAATCACTCAACCTCCCTTTCTAGTTCCATAGCCACACAGCTCAGCCCCAAACCAGACCACAACAGCCAGGAATAGATTGCCTACAACTTAAACTAAGCCCTTCTGTCTAGGAACCACTTCACTCTACTCTACTTCACAACTCAAAGCAAAAAAGTTAAGTTATTTTGTTAAAATTCAAGCATCCAAATTATGTCTAAAGATGCATAGGGCAAATACAATAGGCAGAGCTAATACAAAAACAAGCTGTTTAAGCAATGGATCTTTGGCTTAATAAAATAATGAAAAACTCCCATATAAACTGAAGAGAACAAGGAACAAGTTCTGCTGGCCTTTTTAGGCTGGGTCCATTTACTTAACTATGGCCTGGATCTGCATTGGATGATGAGATTGTGCAGTAACAGGAATGGTAATTGATTTAATCAAGGTAGAAATAATAAGTTTAAATAAACAGTTGTACATATTGTTGTGATATTTATTACAAAAGTTTGAAAACAGTTAACTTTGTCAGGGAAACAAGCCCAAGAACTATGTGTTTCTGTATTTTATATGTTAGGGTTCTGGGGTTAACAGGGTACAGCTTGGACAGTGGCAGAGTGTAAGGTTTATGTTACTGGGGCTGACGAGTATGGGAAGACACTTGTGCCATCAGAAACTGAATTAGAATTGCTTTGACTGAATTTGTATTTGTGTAATTTGAAATTAAATGCATTGGTTTGACAATGAATTTCACTAAACTGAAACTGAATTTATTTGCTTTTAAAATGTATTTTGTTGTATTAAAAATTCAGTTTGATTATTTTCACTTTCAGGTCTGTAATTCAATTTCAGTTCCAAAATTCAGCTTTTGTGTCACACATCCGGGTCCTTGAGGATAGCCAAAGATTATTCAAACACAGATTAATCGATTTACGTTCACCTCAGGTAAAACTTCCTTTACGGCATTCATGAGCTTGGCGGATGTCAATCACCAAGTTAAACGAACATCTATAAGAAATCATGTGAACAAATGATGGTCAAACAGTAACATTTATGCTACATGTAGCTATTAGCTAAACATGCCAGATTAGCTTAGTTTGCCGCCGGTGTTACGTTGGTCTGCGTTTCTCTTGCCCTTACCTCAGCGTAACTTATGTTGCCTAGCAACCGTGTTAGCATGAAGCACAGAGCTGTGAAGCTGAACAAATGGAGCCTGAAGGTTAATAACGCTGTCTCTACTGTAAATAACTACACGGTTTTTATTTACCCTTTTACATATTGCTGATGGCTTATAATGCTGTTTTGTTTTAAAATGTTATTGTTTTATNATTCAGCCATTTAAAATGTTGAAAATATTTTTTGTGTTCATAGATATAAAAATCTAACACTAGATAAAATACATTGATGACAAATACCATTTGTTTAATTTATTTGTAAAGCTTTCAACAACTTAAAACACTAACATATTAACTTTAGAAACAAAGTTTAAATCAGTTTAATTGCACAGCATTAGATTTCATCTGACTGAATTATATCTGTTTAACTTCCACCAATTGGGGAAACCCAGCAGGATTTTGAAAACATTGTGCCGGGAGTCAGCTGTTTTCTCGGGGTTGAGCGCACCTCAACCACCCAGTCAGCTGACAGCTGGCGAGGGGAGCCGGCTGCTGGGGCTGCGGACGAACACATCAGCGCATTTGTGTGATTAAGCTGATCAGATATTTTCAGTTTACACAACTACATTCTCGTCTAAAAACATTGTAAAAGTTCAGTTGTTTCACAGAATGCGCAAAATGTCCAATTCTATTCACAACTTTTTTTCTCTCCTCCGGCCTTTGCTACTTCCGTTTGAACAATCTACTTCAACCCGCAATGAATCATGGGATAGGGTGGAACATGGAGGAAACACCGGACCCATCCTTCAAATCTGGGGAAAAGATTTGTTGGAACCTTGGAGATTGGACAGCATTCGTTGACTCATCCAGGACGTTATCGGCCTACAAATGCATCCTTCAAAAGAATGCAGTCCTGAATTTGGACACAACAATAGTGAATGATATCCGTGAATCAGTAAATCTGTGTTTGATTAGTCTGTGGCTTCAAGAACCCGGTTGTGTGACACAAAAAACTGAATTTTGGAACTGAAATTGAATTTCAGACCTGAAAGTGAAAGTAATCACTGAATTAAGTAAAAACTGAATTTTCAATACAAAGAAAAGCAATTTTCAAAGCAAACAAATTCAGTTTTAAACCATTATATTCAGTTTCAGTTTAGTGAAATTCATTTTCAAACAAATGCATTTTATTTCAAATTACACAAATACAGATTCAGTCTGAGCAATTCAATTTCTGATGGCACAAGTTTCTTCCCATACTGGGGATCTTTCCCTCACTTAACACCGAATAGTATGAGATTTGTTGGGACCCACAGCCATGGTTACAACAGGAAATGCGGGACAGACTTTTCTGGAACTTTCAAAATAAACTGCATTGAGAGGTTAGGGTTTGGGCAGAGAGAAGTGATTTACGATGAAATGATCTAAACGTTTTTCAT
The DNA here is from genome assembly GCA_036250325.1 of Characodon lateralis. Classification (NCBI taxonomy): domain Eukaryota; kingdom Metazoa; phylum Chordata; class Actinopteri; order Cyprinodontiformes; family Goodeidae; genus Characodon; species Characodon lateralis. The sequence continues at coordinate 9,142 of JAHUTJ010027643.1, forward strand.
TTTATGAAGTTTTGTTTTGTTTGTGAACTCTGCTATCTTAGTGCTAGCAGGTTATCTGCAGCACAGGTGCTCAGTTTTGTGTTCTGTGTTTGTGTGTTTTGAAAGTTAAGAAAAACTTTATTTAAAGGGTGATTTTAAACACAGAAGGTTGATCATAACTCGCCGTCCACACTTATGCATTTTAACCCTTTTATTAACCCTGGTATTTTAAAAGTATGTGTTTGATTCTGGTGCTAAGCTATCAGCTGCTTTTCTTAGCTTTCACTGCTAACAGGTAAGGACACGTGCTTGCATACTTAGGCCAATTTCTCCAGAAAGAATTGGTTCTTTTCCAAAATACCTTCTTAAATATTTGACCATTTCCTTAATAATATTTCTTTAAATATTATTTTAATAAATAAAAGCAGATAATGAGACATCGTTGAGAATTAGTCATCCAGAAGTTTGGTTTCATTCAGCAGATCATTCTATAAAACATTATTTTATTAAAATAATATTTTATCTGATCTTGCATTGTGAATGGTTGTCTAAAGGTATGCTGATTATTGCCTAAGTTAGTTCCAAGACTAACTTAACTTCATCTCCAGATTCTTCAAGATAATCCTTGGTTCTCAAACATAAACATTGCATGATAATGTTGCATCACATTTTCGGTCATGGTTTCAACCATCTTTAATCAACTTGTTTATATTGTACATAGCCCATTAATCTTCCCGATTCTTTAATTCTGCTTGGTAGTTAGTTGGATAGTTTTAGCCTAGTAAAGAGATTGTTGATTGAAATATGTTTGACTTTGAGTTGACTTATTTTTGTTAATAAATTCTTGTATTTTAAGAAATTGTGTGAATTCATTCCAACAGAGTTTTGCTGTTCAATAATGTCAGAGCTTGTCTCACCCTTTTCGATTTTGTCCTAATACCACCGCCTTACTGGGCTGGTATTCACAGGACAACCCTTAACAGACCGAAATATTATTTGATAAAATATTAAGGTATTAATATTAAATAATATATTCAGGTTCATAGTCACAACAGATTGGATGCATCACTAAAAGATAAAATCATTTCAAGTATTTTTTATTTTTTTTTCATACATTTACCACGTAACAATAATTAAGGGGTGGTTTTTGAATGTATAGGTAAAATGTGTCATGA
>JAHUTJ010027644.1:0-10292 GCA_036250325.1 Characodon lateralis
CACGGTATACAGATAAGGTATAAAAGAGATAATACCTTTCAACACACTTTAATACTTTATGTTAAAAGATTTATTGAATAAATCTTGGAGAGTAAAACATTAATAATTATTAACACTGAATCCATCATAAACCATTTGTTTACTTCCAGCTACCACCAGCAACAGGAACACCAGCTGATTTGTAACTATAATATAAGCATTCAATTAAAGTAATTTTATAATATTTACACTTTCTACTCAATCAAGTTAATAACATAAGAAGGTTGTGTTTGTTGTATGTCATCAATCATTTGTTAGCGTACAAAATAATAAATATGTTTCACAATAAAACTCACTACTGGAGAATTTAAAAGAAATCCTTCCAGAAAGGGTTTGAAATGAATACGATATACCACAGAAAGCACACAAAGTGAGTTCTAAAAGCCACATTACTTTTCCCTCGTTATTTTGACACCCACCCAAAAAATCACACTCTGATAACTCTGTAGGAGGAACTGGGATTCATTGTCCAGAGGGGAGAATCAGTTGACAACACAACTTTTTTGTTGTGCACTCCACAAATGCAGCTTACTGTATATACTGTATAAAAAGGCAAAAAGAAAGCCACTGTTGAAAGTGTGTTATTATCTCCACATTATCTTCCAGAGTACTGCACTGCTGTATCTTTGGTGTGCAATGGAGCATTTTTACAGGTACAACCTCCTTGCAGCTGTTAGACATTATAACCATCACTGCTCCCAACAAACTGTAAGATATGTTTTTTACATCCCTGCTGTTACTTGCACAGATTTTTCATATTCATATTATTTCTTATGCGCAAATACACAAATACTCCTCCACCGGGAGGAGGCCCAGAGGACGACCCAGGACACGCTGGAGGGACTATGTTTCTCGGCTGGCCTGGGAACGCCTTGGGATTCCCCCGGATGAGCTGGCCCAAGTGGCTGGGGAGAGGAAAGTCTGGGTCTCTCTGCGTAGGCTGCTGCCCCTGCGACCCGACCCCGGATAAGCGGAAGACAATGAATGGAAATAAACAAATGCTGTTTGTACATTTTTTTTAAATATTCTACTCAGTTGCACATTTCATTGAACCTGAATATGCTTTTTTAGTAACTGTACAGTATTTTTTTTTTTTTTGTATGTTGTAAATTTGCCCTTACTGTACAGTCTTCAGTATTTAATATTTTTCATTATTATATTTTACCTTTGTGGTAGTCTGCATGCTTCCATTTCTTTGAAAATTTGTTGCGTACTCCTGAATTTCCCCACTGAGGGACAATAAAGGATGTTTCTATTCAATTCTACAACAAAATTGTATGTTGCTATGTTTTGGAGAAAGCGTACATTTTACATCACACTGAACCATCACCATGGTAAAAAAAGACATGGTAAAACACGGGGGTGGCAGCATTATGCTGTAGAGATTTTTATTTCTAAAACATTTTTAAAAACATGTATTATTTTTCTTTCACTTCAAATATGAACTACTTTGTAGTTGTATCTCACAAACATTTTAAATGAAATATTTTGAATTTTAATGTTGTAATGAGACACAATGTTAAAGAGGGGTTTTTTATTGTTTCAGTTTTGCAGTTTGGTGGCTTATTCAATATGTTTACTTGACATATGAATGATAATACATTGTAAACACTGGTAGTTTTAAAAAAAAACAATTTGGGTTATTTTGTTAACCCACCCAAGCGGTAAATTTGGTGGGATCCAGACCTGAGTTCATATAAAGTAAATGTTCATAGATGCTCACCTATGGACATTTACTTTTCAAGATCCCTGCAATTGGATTTCATAAATATGGTTTTTGAAAAGTGCACTAAACAAACTTTTTCTACAGAGTAAACATTCATGTCACCCAATGTCAGGGGGGGTGATAATGATAGATATTAGACATCCAGAGTAATAGTAAGTTGAAAAATTGTGAGTTTCCTGGCCATTTGCTGGGTTTAAATGAACACTGTGCTGAATGATAGACTTTGGACAGGTTCAGACAAAGATCGTGAAGTATTTCCACACAGTCAGATAGACTTATTTTACAGAGAAATACTGCTAGGACAGGGCATGCTTTTACATTGAACACTCTTTAAAGTGCATAAACAGAGTGGGGAACTGAATTTTGTCATGCGCATAGTTAAATCAGTTGTTACATTTGCACCAGCGCAATTGGCTCTTGTTTTTAATAATTAAAAACACAACTTTGATGATATTCCATGTGCATTGATGGTGAGGCTAGTCAATTTATTCTGCTTAGCAGTCATTTTTAGTAGTCATGGCAAATAATGCTGTTGTTTTGCAAAATATAGAGTTATGTGAGTGCAAGCAAATTTTCAGCTTGCAGTGTGGCCATTTTGTTAAAGACAATAGGGTTGGGTTATAGGTTTGACTCAACATACTGGCCTATGTTTGCAACTCAAATTATGGGATAAAGTGACTAAAGTCTAGAGACAAGGCTAACAATAGAAAAACAGCGTTAAAAATAATATATAACCTAGATTACTCAACAAGTAAGTCACGGTATATGATAAGACTCTGGTGCAAGCAACAATTTCTTGCACAATACTGAAAGTTCAGTCAAGGATTTATTGTATAAAATATACACGAATGATGTTCTGCAGGTTTTGGGACCAGGAGAGGTAGGTGGTTGGATAAAGTTATGGAGATGATAAGTAATGGGCTGATATTAAGTAAGCAGGGGGCTTACTGATGCAGAGATAGTTGGAGTTAATGGAGAAAAAGAGTCTATATGCAGAGCTGAGGTTGACAATAAAGGATGTTAGCCGCAAGTAGCAGAATAAGAAGCACACACATGCCACAGAGTACTTCAAGTTCCTGGTTCATACGATCACAATGGCCACTAGTTTGTGAAAGGAAACTATAAGTGAGTCAGTGAGTCTGGCTCCTGAGTCTCAGCAGAAGTCTTTCCAAACTTGGGTGTCAAATTGGGGACTTTGATCATACAGTATCTCTTTGGGTCATGAAGCCATAAAGTCTGAAAACATGTTGAATGAGTTGTGTAGTAGCTTTAATAACTTGTAGTAATTTTGAGAGAGCTATGAGGTGGCAAGCCTTAGAGAAGCGGTCTGATTATGGTAAGTATGATTTATTCTTAGAAGTAGGGAGACCCATGACAAAACCAAAAGCAATATGGGACCATGGTCTGCTAGGAACTGAGGCTGAAGTAGACCAGAAGGTTTGATGAGAACTTATGGTTGAAGCATAGATAGTGCAAGCAGAGAAATATTCGACAGCGTCTTTATTAAGAGATGGCCACCATAAGTATCTTTGCAGGAGGCTGATGGTACAGCTTGCTCCAGGATGACAGAAGAAATGAGAAATATGGGCCTAGTGTATGATATTGGAGTGGATGGAGGAAGGCACAAAAAGACAAGCTGGGAAACCCCCTCCGGGATCTGGTTCTTGTTGGAGAGCCTGTTGGATCTAGTTCTGTAGTTCCCAAAATAGACCTATCCAGGATTGGGGAAGAAAGGAGTTCTGGATCTCAGGCGCCTCTTCAGGAGAAAACTGTCAAGAAAGAGCATCGGTTTTATTTTACGGGAATCAAATCTGCATGTCATGATGAAGTTGAAATGGGAAAATACCAAGAACTAATAAGACTGGTGTGGATTATGACATCTGGCAGATTGAAGATATGACACATTTGGATTGTTCTGTACCCTCAAGCCAGTGTCTCCGTTCGTCTATAGTTAATTTAATGGCTAACAGCTTGAGGTCTCCAATGTCATAATTTATCTCTGCAGGGGAAAACATTTAGAAAAAAAATGCACAGGGGTACAATTTGCTGTCGGAAGGAGATCTCTGGGAGGGAACAACAACCACCCCGCAATCTGTAACATACCAAAATAAACTATGTGTCATGATTCTGGGCTGTTTGTCTGCATCGTCTCTGTCTGTCTGCATCTCTACCACATTGGTTATTGCATTCCCCTCCTCCTTCCCCGCCAGCTCCTAATCAGACCTTACCCACTTCACCTGTGCTCCTGGCTTTAAAAGCAGCACGCCAACAGACAAACAGCGGCAGATTATCAAAAGCCTTAGATTGAGTACATGTCGAGCGTTCCTTCCTTATCTGCCTGCCTGATTTTGATCTTATCTTTGCCTCTCGGATTTCTCTGCCCTGCTTTGTCGGATTTCTCACTGGCTTCAACTCTCTTCCTGACCACCTCTCCCTGCCTAACCCCCAGGTCTGTTTGCCCGAATCTGCCTTCCTGTGCATGACTTCGTTTCTGTACCCCAGACCACGATTCAAGCTTATCCCTCGGATCCTGTTACCCGAGCCTGCTCTCCCAGCTTTGACCCAGTTTATGTGCCCCTGACCACCGCAACCTGCCTCTTCATTGGGTGTGTAAAGCGAAGAATTTATCTGACGCACTCCAGCTGTTACCCCATCAACGCACTGAGGAACTGAAATTCAGTTTTCTGCTCCCCTTAAGGATTCTGAAGATTGTAATGGTTTTATCTCTGAGTTTAGTATTATTCTCAGTTCTCTGCTTAGCCACTAACCTGTCTGTCTGCTCTCAAGGTTCCTGAGTCTGTCACTGGAGGTTTCCTGCTTGTCGCCATCCAGAGCTTTTAATAAACCTTTTGAACCAGATCTGCTGTGTCCGGCTGAGATTTCGGGTCCTCAGTACATTTCGTTACACTATATCGCCAAAACTATGTCTGTCTATTTTTACTTGCATTTGAACTTTGATGACTTTTCGTTACAGTATAAATGGCCAAAATGGACCCTTCGCCGGCACAGGAGTGGCTGAAAATTCTATTGCCCGACTTGATGTAGGCATAAATGAAATTCTGGGCGTGTTACGTAACCTGTCCTCCCCCAGCACTCTCCAGACACCCCCGCCCTCGGAGCCTTCCTCTCGACCTGCAGTTCTAGTCATGGCCACTAGAGAGCCCCGTCTGACACCTTCTGAACTGAGGCTTTTTGACCCAATGTGAGATTCGTTTTGAACTCTAGCCTTCCTCATTTCCCTCTGAAAGATCCAAGGTGCCGTTTGTGATCTCACTCTTAGCAGACAGAGCAAAACAATGGGGAATTGCAGGGTGGCAATATCAGGCCGCTTATTGTCATTCTTATGCAGTATTTGCTAAGGAACTCCTTAGAGTTTTTGACCCTGTTCTTCCCAAACACGAGGCAGCTAGAGGCTTGCTATCTCTTAAGCAAGGTAATCAAAGTGTGGGCCAATACATTATTGACTTTCACTTGTTGGCTACTGACAGCCAGTGAATTCAGGAGGCCCTCATGGATGTGTTCATGCAAGGACTTAAGGAGGAGATCAAAGACGAACTCGCCACCCATGATATAGGGATATAAAGAGGCTAGAGTAATCCTCTAGCTCCTTAAAGGAGCTAGAGGATCTAGCCACCGGCATTGACCTCCGCCTCACAGAAAGAAGAAGGGAAAAAAGCCATTGGGGGGCTCAGGCAGGATCTACCAGAGGGTCTGCTCCTCATGTGCAATCCAGCACCTCGTGAGGTTTCATCCAAGCCGGAACCCAGACTAAATTGTCAGAAGCTGAAATAATTTATGTTATACATGTTTAGACTTTTTTGCATGGTGTTTGAGCTGTGGTCAGTGCATATAAGAATGAAGTAGATACTTATGTAGAGGAGTCTCAGATGAAGATCTGGACATATGAAAAGTGTATGTCAGTCTCAGAGTTAGTCAGCTACGAGTATGTTATTGTGTCTGAAGAGGTCAAGTCCCCTTGAAGGGGACCCAAGGGCTCAAGAGGTTAGGTGAAAAACCCAGAATGGCAGTTTCCGCTCCTATTCTTTCCAGAGATGTTCTATAAGGTTTAGGTCAGGATTTTGTGCTGGCCGGTTAAGTTTCACAACTTCAAACATCATACACCTGCAGCCACGTAACAGCCAAATTCATTAATTTGGTGGCTTGACCAATGCTTTTGGGAATATAGTCTAAGATTGGTTGAGATGAACTAAGATTGGAGCAATGGAAAATCTTTTTTAACTATGAGAAGGCTTGATCAGCTTCTGGGGACCAGACAATAGACTTTTTGGTGGAGGTGAGAGCAGTTAGATGGGCTGCAACAACCTAATGTATCTTCTGTAGAAATTGGTGAAACCTAGCAAGCATTGCAGCTGCTTCCTGGATGTAAGAACAGGCCACTTCTGTTCTGCTATTGATCTTCTCAGGTATGTAGCCACCTTCGGAAACATACCCAAAGAAAGGTAATGGAAGTGGTAAGAAATTAACACTTCGCTGCCTTAACAAAAAGGCAGTTCTCCAAGAACATCTGGAGGACTTGTTAGACATACAATTTGTGTTCCTATGGATCTTTAAAGAAAATTAAAATATCATCTAGGTAGACGAAGACAAAAACATTTAAAAAAATCCTTGAGAACATTGTTGACGAGAGCCTGCAACATAGCGGGAGCATTACTTGAACCTAAAGGCATCAACCGATACTTGAAATGACCTACATGGGTCTCGAAGGCCATTTTCCATTCGTCACCTTCTTTTATAGGGACAAAATCATAAGCTTTGCATACGTCGAGTTTTGAGAAGATGGTAGCTTCCTGGTCAGATTCAAAAGCTGAAGAAATGACAGGTAAAGAATATTTTTATGGTGATTTAGTCGATTCCCCTATAGTTGATGCAGGGTTGTAGTGTTTTATTCTTTTTCTCCACAAAGAAGAATTCCCATGGGAGACAAGGAATGATGAATGGTACTTGTATTGAGTGAATCACTGATGTATTTTTCCATAACCTCTCTTTCAGGACATGAAAAATTTTACTGGGGAATAAATCTTGATTAACACAGACGGATTTGGAACCAGGGAATTTCTTTTTGATGTATACCGCTTGCCAGTATCTCCATTCTTACTGACTGGCAAGGGCTTTTGGGCAGCCTGGACAGGTTGCGAAGAAATAACCGAACAATCCACAATTGTGACAGTCATCTAAAGACATTCTGCGCTGCCTTTCAGGGGACGATCTGGTGCTTACAAGCTGCACAGGACCAGGAGCTGTGATGGCTGTGCTGTTGTGTTTGTTGAATGATTGACTTTGGAGCAAGCAACAATTACAGACTTAAAATAGCAGTTAAATAACTTTATTGAACGTAAGTTGAAAAGAGGCGTGGCTACTGGATTCCTAAAGATGGTCTGACTGGGCACTGAGGAGGAAAGGTAAGTGGTTTTTATTTAAATAGCAGATGATTATTAAGAAATCCTGAGAGAGGCAAGGGTTCTTACAGTTGTCGGAAGATGAAAGTTCCCAGGCCGGAGGGTTGAGCAAACCCACAAGGGCTGAGACTGACAAGTGATGGCTTGGTGGTGGCTTGTTGGTGCTGAATGTCCCTTTGTTTGGTGGAGCAGTCGCCATTAGAAGGGGGACAGACAGGTGAGCATAAGGTAAATGGTAAATGGCCTGCACTTGTATAGCGCTTCATCAAGTCTGAGAACCCCAAAGTGCTTTACACCACATTTAGTCATCCACTCATTCATAACAACATTCACACATTGGAAGTGGCAGGCTACATTGTAGCCACAGCTGCCCTGAGGTACACTGACAGAAGTAAGGGTGCTATACAACTGGTGCCACCGGGCCCTCTGACCTCCATCAGCAGGCAAGGCAGAAGAAGTATGTTGCCAAGGACACAACAACTGAGACGGACGGAGCGGAGGTTTGAACTGGCGACAAACCTCTACTACTGTCGCCACCAGCCCCTGAGGTAAGTAGTTGATTGGTGGGACAGGAAGTACATTCCAGGAGCAGTGAGTAGTATCACGACATGATTCACAAAGAGCTTGGGACAGAACACCACAGCAGAGAGACAAGATCCTTGGGAAAAGGAGCACAAAGTCAGAGAAGAACAAAAATCTATTGTAGATAATGCTAAGAATGCTGATCTGATTACTACACTGGAAGAGCTAACAATTAGTCTCCACAAACACAAGCTGCAGAGCCGCACCTACCAATCGCACCCTGCAGAGAGGAGGTGAGAGAGGTCAACACAAACAGGCACCAACTTCCACACAGGTCTATGGGCATGACATCTGCTTGCTGAACTAATAGATTTTGAGGTATGCGGAAATTCCAAGTTATCGTGCCATTGCCGGGCAATGATGAAGAATCCTTCAAATAAATCCTGGATCCAGCTGGTGCTCCATATCACCACCAAAATCTAATCACAAGTTTTGTGTCCTAAAATCAACATGCATTCATAACTTTTTGAGATTTTTTACAAACAAACGGACAAACCAAGGGCAACAAAAACATAAACTCCTTGGCGGAGGCAATTGTATATCACAGGTTTACGATCAGTTCATGGTAACTTTTTTGCAAAATTATAAAAAAAACAAACAAAAAACTGAAAGCTGAAGATAGAAATGACAATAATGCTGCATAGCTCTATCTGAAAACATATATAAATAAAGTAAATTTAAGTCATTATAAAAATACTGATTTCCTCATAATCTCACATGAAAATACAGGATATTATGCAGCATGTTGGTTGTGCTCATGGACATGTGACACCCAGTAATGGGTTAAAGGTCTACTTTGTGACACACAAAGTAATGTTTCTCTGTCTGATCCTGCTCATTACTCTTTTCTCCCTCAGATCTCTCACTTCATTGGTCTTAGCTGATCCTCATATCTTCAAGATTTCTCACACCATTCTATGCCATTTCTCCATTTATCTCTCAGCATTTAAGCTCACCTGTTACATTTGCTCTATGCCAGATTCTCCCATTTCACTTCTCTTCAACACGCGCTTATTTCCTGAGACTTCCTTTGTAGTTTTGCTTGTGAATCTGCATGTGATTTTCATCATGTTTTTCGCGTGCCTCCTTGTAAGTTCTGTGTTTTCATTTATTAAACATTGTTATGTACATCCAGCGCTCGTGTCTGCCCCTGGGTGCTCCTCCGTATCCACACATCATGACAGTATTGCCTTCCTGTGCATCTGACACTGTGCGGTCCACTGTTTCATCAATAGCTAAGCAAGGCTGACATAGATTTATTTTCTGACATCTCAAAAAACTGAGGCATCAGCATCACAATTCTGGGATACCGTAAAAATCAAACATATGCACCACTGCAACAGAATTGATCAAGCACTACCTAAATGCTGCAGTCTCAGACAATAACATGATGCCACCTGAACTTGTAACACCCAATCTTGATGTAATAAAACACTGAATTTTAAATCTTCAACCCAATACACATAAACTCAATTGGCCTCTTTATTAAGTATGCTTACTAAGTACAGGTTTGAACCCCTTTCTGCCTTCTGAAATGTCTTGTTTCTTTGCGCCATAGATTTGAAAATGTCCTGGAAATTGTTCTCAGATGTTCTGGTCCATGTTGACTTGATAGCTTCACTCAGTTACTGAAGATTTCTCAGCTTCACATTCGTGATTTGAAGCTCCCGTTCTACCATTTACCAAAGGCACCCTATTTGATTGACAGTGGAGGCCATTGGAGAACAATGAACTTGATGACATGTTCAAGAAACCAGCTTGATCATGTGAGCTTTGTGACATGGTGCATAATGCTGTTGGATGTAGCCTTCAGAAGATGGATGCCCTGTGGTCATAAAGGGAAGGACATGGTTAGAAACAATGCTCACTTAGGCTGTGGTGTTTAGGGGACTTGAAGGGTGCCAAGACATTGTCCTCCACATCATTACACTATTGCCACCAGCCTGAGACATTTAGACAAGATAGGATGAATCCCAATCCTTGCTTTCCAGTTGTTTAAACCAATCTTCAATCTGAATATCACAGCTGAAATCAAGACTTATTGGATTAGTTAATGTTTTTCCAGTCTTTTATTGTCCAGTTTTGTTGAGGGCTTGTGACTTATAGCCTCAGTTTTATGTTCTAAGCAGAAATGAGTGGGATCCAGCTCAGCTGTGATAGCCCGTCTGCTTCAAGATTGTACATGCTGTATGTTCAGAGAAGTATTCTACATACCTTGATTGCAACCAGTGGTTATTTAAGCTGCTATTGCCTTTCTGCCTATTCTCTGTTGATGTCATCACATCGACAAGGAATTTTGTTGACACAACTGGTGCTAACAGATTATTTCCTTTTTTCCCCAATATGCACCTCTTTTATTCATGTTTGGTTCCATGTAAGATGTGTATATTGGTAGGTTTACCAATATACAGGGGTTGGACAATGAAACTGAAACACCTGGTTTTAGACCACAATAATTTATTAGTATGGTGTAGGGCCTCCTTTTGCGGCCAATACAGCGTCAATTCGTCTTGGGAATGACATATACA
>JAHUTJ010027645.1:0-10290 GCA_036250325.1 Characodon lateralis
AGGTCAGGACTCTACTATTATTGCGGAGACCATAGACTGCTCACTAATATCCCACAAAAGACCGTAGGATTGTGTGCCATGGTTAGGCTACAGGCACCACTGATCCTGATAGGACCTAATCTAACATTTGCTACGACAACTCATGATAAGACCAGAGCGTTAACACGTAGAAGAAGATGGCACGTCATAAAAAGGAGCGCTGGAACCTTTGACCTGAGTCAGGGCACACCCACTTACACTGATGCCATAGGAGAACCTCGGGGAGTGCCAAATGAATATAAAATCGCAGATCATGTCTCAGCAGGTTTTGAAAATATCCCAATAATTGCAGCCTTTTTCCCGGTGACCCCAAATAAGAATGTTGACCGCATCAACTACATCCATTACAATGTTTTACGTCTAGCTAACCTAACAAGGGATGCAGTAGACGGACTGTCTGAACAATTGGCACCAACCTCCCTCATGGCTGTGCAAAACCGAATGGCACTAGATATGCTGTTAGCAGAAAAAGGCAGCGTCTGTGCGATGTTTGGGGATATGTGTTGCACTTTTATTCCCAACAACACTGCACCGGATGGTTCAGTGTCAAAGACTTTAGAGGGACTTAAGACCCTCTCTGCAACCATGCATGAGCACTCCGGAATCGATAATCCCCTTGAAGATTGGCTGACGGGCATGTTTGGACACTGGAAGGGTTTGATAATGTCTTTTTTCATTTCTATTGCTGTATTTGTAGCTATTACGGTAACGTGTGGCTGTTGCTGTGTTCCATGTATCCGTTCACTAGTGGTAAGATTTATCATCTCCACTATTGAGGGGAAGGCTTCTCAGCATCCCACCATGATGCCACTGCTAGAGGTAGATGGTGATGATGAGGAGCAGGAAGGCATGCTGAAGATTTAAAGTTGCTTAAAAGTAACCTGTGGGGCATTTTAGGGTGAAGTCTTATTAAAGACTTCAAAAGGGGGAAATTGTTGGAAAATATTCATGCTATGCTTATAGGATCTGTATTGCTATGCTCAAGTATGTTTAATAATGTGTGAAATAAAATGTATTGTGTAACTTAGAGGCCTGCTAACAGGCTTCTCTGTGTGTGTGTGCCTGCAAGATTTCTGCCTTGACAACAGAAGATATTTCTGTATGTAAGATTTCTGCCTCACANTTGTTGGAAAATATTCATGCTATGCTTATAGGATCTGTATTGCTATGCTCAAGTATGTTTAATAATGTGTGAAATAAAATGTATTGTGTAACTTAGAGGCCTGCTAACAGGCTTCTCTGTGTGTGTGCCTGCAAGATTTCTGCCTTGACAACAGAAGATATTTCTGTATTTCTGCATATGTACATAAAGGTCAAAAGTGGAAAAACAGGAAGTGCTGAAAGGTCAGCTGAATGTCGGTGCCAGACAGCTCCGGAGATGAAATCAGACAGACAACTGATACTCAATTAAAATGTATTTTGTTCACGCCTTGCTTTTGAATAAAAACTGCTGTTCTGGGGAGAAGTATCAGAGGTTTCAGAAGTATTCGGACGAGGTGTGATTACTTCTCCTTGGCCAGAAATTTGAACTGTGCAGTTGCGCCAACAGTCTGTAATTTTTCAAATCATCTCGATCAAGCGAAGGTTTCTTTAGTAAAGGTTTCATTACAGCTAACTTAAAAGCCTGTGGTACCTATCCATTTACTAAAGATAGATTAATCATATCTAAAATGGGGCTGGTAATCAGAGAAACACTTCCTTAAATAATTTGGTTGGGATTGGGTCTAACATACAAGTTCAAGGTTTAGATGAAGCTAATATTTCTGATAACTCAGGAAGCTCCACAGGATCAAAACAGTCCAAACAGCAGTTATTTTCAATGTTGTCTCACTTGCTGAGGATGAAGTAATCATCTTCGGGAGTATGTCAAAGATTTTCTTTTTAATATAATTGTTACGGCTGGTGGCCGTATGTGTGTTTGTTCTGTACCTTCATCAACAGACTGGCCAGCTGATGTCGCTGAAAAGCGCCGTTTTCCTCCGTGTTTTCGGTACCGCTGTTTCTAATGGGATCGGACTTCTTCTTTGCTGGATACACTCTTCTTCACTGTTCCTGATGGACTCGGATCTACCTGCGCGCTCTGCACTCCTCCTGCTGGACGTCTCCGGGAGTTCATGTTGGACTATTCATTTCCTGGTTCTTCCGAATTCGCCGACAATCATTGAAGGGACTACACTATATAAACTCTCTGCACCTGCCACTAAAGGCAGCTGTGATTTGGACAGAACAGCTCGCCACTTCTGTCTTTGTTGTTGTGAAACTTTGAAGCTTGGTTATTTTGTATGCTTACCTACTTGTTGGGAAGCTTGATTATTTTTGTGTGTTCACCTGCTTGATCTTGGCTCAGAGGAGTCTCTTTAAATTTGATTAGCCTTTGTCTTGATTTGTTTGTTTGCTTGTTGTTAGCAGGGACGCTTTTGATTTAGGAAACTATTGATCTAGTTTGTCCCTCCTTTTGGGGGATTATTTTTAGTTAAATTACTAATGGTTAGTTTGTTAAATTTATAGTTATTGTGTATTTTGGGTTTTACCCCTTTTTATTTTCAAACGGTTTGTACTTTGTTAAGTACCCTCCTTTTGTTTGTTTTGTTAAAAATAACGGAAACTGAACTAAAAAGAAATAAATTACTCTTTCTTTCATAAAACCAATACCACCTGGTTTGAATGTTTACTTCCCCATCCCCCTAGACCGAGTGGGGTCGTAACATTTAATGGGGGCTCGTCCGGGATATGAACCCGGGACCTCTCGCAATTTTATTTAAGAAGAATCCCATAAAGTCATGGCTGCTAAGAGCTAAGGGAATGGATGGCTCAACAGAGCTATGACTCTGTGTAAGTTTAGCAACTGTACTAAAGAGAAACCTAGGATTATTCTTGTTCTCTTCTATTAATGATGAGAAATAAGCTGTTCTAGCTTGGTGAAGTGTTTTTTTTATACAACAGTAGGCTATTTTTCCAGATTAAGTAGGAATCCTCTAGGTGTGTAGAGTGCCATTTTCTCTCCAATTGTCTAACATTGTGCTTTAAAGTATGCAGCTCTGAATTAAACCAAGGAGCTAGCCTCCTATTAATGTTTACCTTCTTTTTCAACGGGGCTGCATCACGCAATGATGACGAAACACTAGAGGGCTCTGTGGGTACAGCTTAGAAATGCTTTACTGTAATGTTGTATTAAAAGAAGAGTTACTGCTAAAAAAAAGAAAAAGTCTACACATAGAATGTAACTACTGTGCAGACTATGATTGGGTGCCAATTAAACCCTGTTCTTGTGGAACCAATGTCTGGTGAGTTACTACATAAATGGCGGCGAGGATAAACTGTAAACGAGGACTGCGCATGGAAAAAATAAATTTAGGATTGAATTAAGGATGGCACGAACACTGAGTTCAGCGTAGCGGCAGCAAAGATGGCAGCGCCGATGATTGGAGGCATGGCTCCTTTCGACAGTCAGACTCAGAGATGAGAAGCATATTGTGAGGTTCTTCACCATTTTTTTTAAGCTAATGAAATAACAGAGGCAGCTCGTCAGAAAGCCATTTTACTCAGCTCGGTGGGAACTCAGACCTACAGCTTGATGAGGAATCTGGTGAGTCCAGTAAAACCAGGTGATAAGACTTTTGATGAGCTTGTGAAGCTGTTAAAAGACCATTTCAATCCTAAACCGAGTGAAATAGTGCAACTTTATAAGTTCAACTCCAGAGGGAGAAAGCCCAGAGAGTCAGTTATGACGTATGTGGTGGTACTTTGGAAGTTATCACAGGACTGCAACTATGGTGACAAGTTGTCAGAGATGCTGCGTGACAGGCTTGTGTGTGGGATCGGAGATGATCATATACAGTGTCGGTTGTTGTCAGAACCGGACTTAACTTTTGATAAGGCACTGAAGCTGGCTCAGGCAATTGAGACAGCCAGTAGAGATGTTAAAGATTTGCAGTCCTTGGATTGTAATCATCCACCAGCAAGGGGACTGCAGGCCGTGCACAAAATTACAGCGAAGCAGGGTTTCCAAAGACACAGACACAAGGCTTGCCACAGATGTGGAAATGATCAGCCTTGGGCTGGAGAATGCAAGTTCGTTAATGAGGTGTGTCACAAGTGTGGAAAAATTGGCCATATTCAGAAAGTGTGCAGATCAAAAAGTTCAGCTCCTGAAGGAAAAGACAAGGGGAGAGCAATGCAATGGAAAAGTAAGCATGTGAAAGCTCAAGGAGCCAATTATGTCAGTCAGGGGGTGGAGGAAATGCATGACACAGACGTGGAGGAGGTGATGTTCACACTGTACAACCTAGAAGCAATAGACATTCCAACAGAGATGCCATTTGTGGAAACATTGACTGTGAATAATAAAAAAAATGCAGTTCGAAGTGGATTCAGGATGTGGTGTAACAGTGCTGAACAAATTGGTTTTCAACTCTTTATGGGATGAGGAGGCACCAGAACCTCTGTCATGTAAAGTAAAACTGAGAACATATACAGGTCATAGAGTGGAGGTTCTAGGAGCTGCTATGGTCAACGTAGAAGAAAAAGGGATAACAAAAATGTTACCTGTTGTAGTAGTTACAGGAACATGTCTTAGTTTGTTGGGTAGAGGTTGGATAAAGCAACTAGGCTTACAGTGGTCATCAGAGTCCCAAATCCATCATATGAAACAAGGAAATTTAGAGGAAGTCCTAATAGAACATGTGGAGGATTTCAAAGATGAGCTCGGCAAATTTAAGGGCCCCCTGCTAAGATATATGTGGATAAAGAGGCACCCCAAGTTTTTCAAGGCCAGACCTGTTCCATTTGCCATGAGAGGAAAGGTTGAGGCAGAACTCACCCGACTTCTGGTGGAAGAGATAATTGAGCTGCTGAAGTATGCAGAATGGGCAGCACCTTTGGTTCCTGCCATAAAACCAGATGGCTCAGTTAGAATGTGTGGTGATTACAAACTAACAGTAAACCAAGTGTCAAAATTGGAACATTACCCAATTCCTAGGATTGAGGACTTGTTTGCCAGCCTGTCAGGTGGACAGAAGTTTACAAAGCTAGATCTGAGTCATGCATATCATCAGATTCCCTTGGATGAGGAAGCAAAGAGATTTGTGACCATAATCACACATGTTGTTTACCAACAAAGTCCTTCTGTTTGGAGTGTCATCCAGTCCAGCTATCTTCTATCCCTCATTTTGCCATATTCTTGGATGATATTTTGTTAACCGGGGAAGATTACCGAAAACATCTGAAAACACTAACCAAAGTCCTTCATTGTCTAAAAGATGGGGCTCTACGGCTAAAGAGGAGTAAATGTGAATTCATGAAACATGAAGTGATGTTCCTAGGGCACAAAGTGGATGCAGAAGGTTTGCATCCAGTTCATGAGAAGGTGCAGGCGATTAAGGAAGTGCCAAAACCTGCAAATGTGACAAAGCTAAAAGCATATTTGGGTCTGTTGAACTATTATAACAAGTTTTTGCCAAGTCTGTCCACAGTCCTTGCCCCTGTACATAAACTGTTACAAAAAGATGTTAAGTGGAAATGGGGTGAAGAACAACAAGTTGCATTTAAAAAATGAAAAAAAAAAAATGCAGTCAGTGGAGGTCTTGGTGCACTATGACCCAGCTAAAGACATTGTGCTGTCATGTGATGCATCCCCTTATGGGGTAGGTGCGGTGTTATCGCATCGCATGTTGGATGGAACCGAACAACCAATAGGATTTGCATCCTGAATACTCAATGCTGCAGAAAAAAAGTATTCCCACCTGGACAAGGAAGCTTTAGCAGTGATGTCTGGAATAAGAAGGTTCCACAAGTATATTTATGGCAGGCAGTTCACTGTAGTGATGGATCACAAGCCGTTATTGTCACTTTTCAGTGAGATGCGGGTGGTCCCGCAAATGGCATCACCAAGAGTTCAAAGATGGGCTGTCACCTTGAGAGCTTATGAGTACACAATAGTGTATAAGGAAGGGAAGTATCATACCAATGCGGATGCACTATGCCAGTTGCCATTACCAGGTGAGCCTGAAAGGGAGGAACCAGAAGAGAGGGTTCTAATGCTGGAGAGCTCGGACATCACATTAGTGGCAGCAGAACAAGTAAAAACTTGGACAGTTAAAGATCCAATCCTTTCAAGAGTGAGAGAGACTTTGAAAAGTGGGTGGTCTGCTGAACTAAGAGGAACTGATTTTGCCCCATATGTAGTTAGGAAAGATGAACTCAGTATTCAGAGTGGATGTGTTTTATGGGGTGCCAGAATAATCGTTCCAAAGCCGGGCCAAGAGAGTGTTTTGAGGCAGCTTCATCAATGTCACCCAGGGCTGCCAGCATTGGCCAGAAGTTATTGTATGGTGGCCGAAGATGGACAAGGACATTGAGGACACAGTAAAGGCTTGTACAGTCTGTCAGAACAGTTATGTTCCATCATGTGCTCCATTACATCCCTGGAATTGGCCGGATAGGCCATGGAGTCGGATTCATGTGGATTACGCTGGACCTTTCATGGGTCAAAATGTTCTTTGTGCTCACCGACGCACACTCGAAATGGATGGACGTGTATCCAGTGAGTAATGCAACTTCAGCAACCACTATTGAATGTTTGCGCACCAGTTTTAGTAATCACGGACTACCTGAGTTGTTGGTTTGAGATAATGGAACTTGTTTTATCAGTGCAGAGTTCCAAGATTTCCTGCAGAAAAATGGTATCCGCCATATCACCTCTGCTCTGTATCATCCCTCCAGCAATGGATTAGCAGAGAGGGGAGTACAGATATTTAAACGAATGATGAAGAAATGTCCAGAAGGTGTGGAAGCGTAAAGCTCTGTTTAACTAGATCAAAAAGTGTTATTGTCTTTACCATAATAAAATGAACTCTGTGATAAGTTCACTCTGAGTGGAGACATGGAAGCTGTCTGTCTGTAAAACAGATTACATTAGAGAAAAGTTCTTGGCAAGAGGGAAGACTAATGAGCTTGTTATTGCAGGAAATCTTGTGATGCGCTGACCCTTGCCAGGTCAGTGTGACATCAATTCAGCAGTCCAGTTGACCACAGGAATAAGAAATGATAAGAGCTTGCATTGTGTTTCAGCTGCGAAAGTTTTGATACCCCTAAAGTCCTGCCAGGTCAATTTGACATGAGAGTTTGCATCCAGATAAGTGATGAAATTGTTATTGTAAAACTGTCACGTAGGCCAATTTGATGTTTTCCAGATGTTGGGCCAGAGTGTATTCTCGGAAAAGTAGAGAAAAAGCAATGTTGAAGATGCCAAGAAATGTTATGTAAATGAGGATAATGATTTCAATTGGTCAAGAGGACCCCAATACACACCAATGCTTTGTATCTGTATAAAACCGCCCTGTAAAGACTGAAGGGGGGGAGACTTTTGGAATTTTGATGAAGATGATTCTGTGCGCTTTTTGAAGAATAAAGTTCCCCCGTGGGACTGTTAGATGAGAGATGTCTCTGAGTTCTGTTTTCATTATCTTAGCTCAGTGATCAGACCGCCCGCTCCTAAAAAGGTCCACTGACAGCCCAAGTAGCCAGAGTGTTGTTCAGCTATCGGGTGACCCCCCAATGTCCAACAGGACTATCTCCAGCAGAACTGTTATTAGGGCGGAGGTTATGTTGTACACTGGATTTGATGCACCCTAACTTGAACAGGAAGGATGCTTTATGGAAGGGGACCCTGTCTGGACCTGTAACTTCAGTTTTGGACCAAAATGGATACCAGGAATTGTTGAGTCGGCGACTGGGCCGGTTTCTTACAAAGTGAAATTGGGAGATGGACGAGTAGTGAGGAGACATGTGGATCAAGTCCAGGCTCAACATCGGTCTCCAGGAAAGGAAAGAGAGTCAAAACAGACTGAGACAGAGGAACATTTGCAGATAACCACACAGGATGAGTCATGGTGGGAGACAGAGAATGTGGTTCTCCAAAATGACCAGATGGTGAAGGTTGGAGCTGAAGAAGTGGAGGAGGAACAAGAAACAGATGACGGGACTGTAGTAAACCCTAGTCCAGTAAGAAGACAATCAGCAAGGAAAACTAAGCTGCCAGGTTATCTTAAGGACTTTAAGCTAAACTAGACTGTTACACATATATATGTATATATTTACAGAGATATTTTTGTTGTTGTTGTTTTTGGTTTTAAAAGAAAAAGAGGAAGAGTTTTTTGTTGACGGATAACAACAATTTAAGGGTGGAGATATGTAGTAATGTGAGTTTGGTTATATATATACAGGTTGTCCACCAGAGGGCTCTGTGGGTACAGCTTAGAAATGCTATGCTGTAATGTTGTATTGGAAGAAGAGTTACTGCTAAAAAAGGAAAAGTCTACAGCTAGAATGTAACTACTGTGCAGACTATGACTGGGTGCCAATTAAACCCTGTTCTTGTGGAACCAATGTCTATTGAGTTACTACAACCTCAAAGACTGATAGGAGTGCACATTAAAACTGGAGAGCAGCTTTATTAGAGTAAAAGTCTGAATTTCTGTCACTTTGGGACACTTGGACAAAATACTGACCAAAACAACTGCTGTTTGAGAGTAATTGTGTATCTCAAAGAATATATCAACAACAGATGAGTTGTTCTGAAAGAAGAATCACTTAAAACTTGAATTTACATCGGAAAATATACAGTCAGACATAATGATCACTGAGTTATAAAGATAAACTGTTTACATCACAATAAAACTGTGTAACTGTTGTGTTTTGTGGGTTTGTTGTCTGACATGGTTCTGTGCCATAAAGAAGAATGATTTCTTTTTAATCATAAGACTTTCATTTAAACTCAGCATTCAACACCAGTTGAATGGCCAGTATGAACTTTTCTGGAACTTTCAAAATAAATCGCATTAACCTACTTCCAGCACAGCCAGGAAAAAGGGGTAACAGCGGACTTCTCGTGAGGTCACTGTCCAAGTAAAAACACTGCCCTTGCTAAATCCTGTCTCTTCTACGCAGGTCCCCCAGGGGAACTGGACAGAGAGACACAGCACGCTAATGTCTCTGCTGGAACACAGACATAACTCTTCAAACTGGATCCAAGAGTGTCATACGATCACGCGATCACATGCACTAAGTTAAGTAGGAATGAATTGCTGTTTGTGTATCCGGTATTCATTCATGAATGGGGTAATTGAGGTAAAAGCATGGCTTGACTTTTCTCTCTGAGGTCTACAGAAGCAAACTGTGTTATAGAGAATTCCCAGCAGAGACCCTGTATCTACGACGCGGAGTGGAGCAGTTTTCCCGGTCTGAAGGAAGGATAACGGGACTGCATCACCGTGGTTACAGCAGTAACGTGCAGTTTTGCCGGCTGACAGAACGAGCCGCCTCTCCCCACGGCTACGGAGGTTAGCTGCAGCCAACCCTTTGTTCACTGTGGATGTTTTCTTCAAACTTCGTCGCTCGGACAACTTTTCCCAATTTAGAATGAAATAATGTAAACATTTTTTTGACTTTGACCTAATACCATCGCCTTACCTGGCTGGTATTCACAGGACAACCCTTAACAGACTGGAATATTATTTGATAAATATTAAAGTATTAATATTAAATAACATATTCATATTTATAATTACAACCTCCAACAGTAGCAGCTAAACTCAACACAGCCAGCATGTAAAAGAGATGTAGTAATGGGATTCAGTATGAATATGTTTTTATTTTTAACAAACTGTCTCAATTTTTATTTTTATTTACATAAATTATTTATTGTTTTATGCACAGACTAGATAGTTTTTTTTCCTCAGGTTAGTTGTAGTTGTGACAATAAAGGATATTCTGATTCTGTCATATAAGGCTGAGTCTTTGTAGAACCAACGTGCAAATGAATGCTTGGGAGTGAGTTGAAGAGCTTCTCTTTAATAATAATAAGAAGAAACAGGAACAAACTTACAGGGGAAACCAGATGGTGCAAACGGACATGGCACAGTGGGAGCCAGTGACAAACAATAAAAACCAGACAGAATAAATACTGAGGGAAGTGGAGAAAGGGACCAAGGCAAGGAACTGAGGACGTAATCAAGGAGGGAATTGGAAGAATGACAATTTAACATAGATGAGAATGGAGAACAAGGAACTAACAGAAAACTAAACAGAATTAATCTAATGGCAAGGCAGGCAAGGCAAGGTTATATTATATATATACAGGGGTTGGACAATGAAACTGAAACACCTGGTTTTAGACCACAATAATTTATTAGTATGGTGTAGGGCCTCCTTTTGCGGCCAATACAGCGTCAATTCATCTTGGGAATGACATAT
>JAHUTJ010027646.1:0-10286 GCA_036250325.1 Characodon lateralis
CTGCTTCCCCCTCCTGAGGCGCCGGACGGTTTGCCAGAATCGCTTCGAAGCCCACCGGTAGTCCTTCTCCATGGCCTCACCAAACTCTTCCCAGGTCTGATTGTTTGCCTCTGCCACAGCCCGGGCCACGGCACGCTTAGCCCCACGGTACCCGTCAGCCGCCTCAGGAATCCCACAAGCCAACCACAGCCGATAGGACTCCTTCTTCAGCTTGACAGCGTCCCTTACTGCCGGTGTCCACCACCGGGTTCGGGGATTGCCGCCGCGACAGGCACCGCAGATCTTACGGCCGCAGCTACAGGCGGCAGTATTGACAATAGATGCGGAGAACATGGTCCACTCGGACTCTATGTCTCGAACATCCCTCAGAATCTGGTCAAAGCTCTCCCGGAGGTGAGAGTTGAATACATCCCTGGCCAAGGGGTCTGCCAGACGTTCCCAGCAGAACCTCAATATACGCTTGGGCCTGCCAAGTCTGTCCGGCTTTCTCCGCCCCCAGCGGATCCAACTCACCACCAGGCGGTGATCAGTGGACAGCTCAGCCCCTCTCTTCACCCGAGTGTCCAAAAAATGCGGCGGAAGGTCTGATGATATGACAACAAAGTTGATCATTGACCTCCTGCCTAGGGTGTCCTGGTGCCAAGTGCACTGATGGACACCCTTATGTTTGAACATGGTGTTCATTATGGACAATCCGTGACTACCACAGAAGTCCAATAACAAAACAACGCTTGGATTCAGATCGGGGAGGCCATTCCTCCCGATCACACCTCTCCAGGTGTCACTGTCATTTTCCACGTTGGCATTTAAGTCCCCCAGCAGAATAATGAGGTCCCCAGGAGGGGCAGTATACAGCACCCCCAACAGGGACACCAAGAAGGCTAGGTAATCCGCACTACCACTCGGCCCGTAGGCAGATATGATAGTCAAAGACCTGTCCCCAACCCGAAGGTGCAGGGATGCGACCCTCTCATCCACTGGAGTAAACCCGAACACTAGACGGCTGAGCTGGGGTCCAACAAGCAAACCCATACCAGCCCGGCGCCTCTCCCCGTGGCCCACTCCAGAGTAGAAGAGAGTCCAGCCCCTCTCGAGGAGATGGGTTCCAGAGCCCACGCTGTGCGTGGAGGCGAGCCCGACTGTTTCTAGTCGATATCTCTCGACCTCGACAAGTTCAGGCTCCTTCCCCCCCAGCGAGGTTACATTCCACGTCCCTAGAGCCAGCCTAAGCATCCGGGGATCAGGCCGCCGAGGTCTCCACCTTCGTCGGCCGCCCAATCCTCTTTGCAACGGTCCCTCACGGTTCCCCCCTGCCGGTGGTGGGCCCACTGGGGGATGGTCTCGCGTCTCTCGTTCGGGCTTGACCCAGCCGGGTCCCACGAGGAGCAACCCAGCCACCAGGCGCTCTCCGACAAGTCCCGATCCCAGGCCTGGCTCCAGGGTGGGACCTCGGCTCCGCCGTACCGGGCGATGCCACGTGCCTCAATTTCGTAGTCGTCATGAGGGGTTCTTGAACCGCTCTTTGTCTGACCCGTCACCTAGAGTCTGTTTGCCATGGGAGACCCTACCAGGGGCATTTAAGCCCCAGACAACATAGCCTCTAGGATCATTCGAGCACTCAAACCCCTCCACCACGTTAAGGTGGCGGTTCAAGGAGGGGNTCACCTAGAGCCTGTTTGCCATGGGAGACCCTACCAGGGGCATTTAAGCCCCAGACAACATAGCCTCTAGGATCATTCGAGCACTCAAACCCCTCCACCACGTTAAGGTGGCAGTTCAAGGAGGGGTGCCTAAATAAAGGACAAATGAAAATAAAAAAAAATAATGAATCTTTGATTTGCGACATTTGATATTGATTTTAACATTTTACTCATCAGTATTTTTGGCTTTCAACTAACTGACTAAATGTATGCTCAATCAAAAATTTTATAATAGGACATTTGAATTCAGGTTGAACTTCATCTGTGGTCCTTAAAATGGGTCTGGCTAAAATGCCAAACAATACATTAAAGGTGTTTTTTTAACTTACAAATGAAATAAAAGAAAACAAAATGTATTTCAAAAAGTAAGAATTTATTATAGGATATTTCAGTGCAACTACTTTGCAAATAAAACGGCTTCAGAAATATAACTGTGTTAGTCCATGTACCAAAATAAACAGCCCTATATTGATAATCAGAAGTTCCAGCATTGTTTTGGTTGATACCTACAGCTAAGATTTCTATTCGTGCAGTTCAAGGTGAATATTTTGTCCTCATATTTCTAAAACAGCTTTGAAAATAACTACAGATAGAAAATCTGACTCTGGAAAAGTAGAGAATTTTGAATTTACAAATGTATAGTAACCTTGTTTAAATGTATATTTTTGTGTTATGTTATCTATATTTTGTACGCTTGTTCTTCTCTTTGGGGCCATTTCAGTATTTTGCGGAATGTTTCAATGTAAAGTTTTAAGCTAAGTAGTTTCATCGAACCGATTCATGATATTAGGTTCAGTAGAACGGAACATGATAAAATTTCTAATAATTTTGAGAACGCCAAATGCTGTCCACATGGGAAAGAGGTGATATTAATATGCACAAATGTTTTTCTGGTTATTTTAACCTTGTGCCCACAGAAACACTACTGTAGTCAAAGAGAATATTTTTTGGACACAGGTCAGAATGCAACTGTTGCGTTTTGATGTAGACGACCAATACACAACTTTTTGCAAACGATGAAGTGAAAACCCCACTGTCTAAATCATAACCTGAAAAATCAACATCAAGTGCAACCAATGGCTTTCAGAAGTCCCCTAATTGTGTAATTCAGTTTGCTAGAAACATTACTTAACACACATTCATGAGGATGAAGAAACACAGTTGACAGTTCAGGGATAACTTGTTGAGCAGAGTTGGATTATAAAATTATTCTTTAAATACCTCCCAGGACACTGATCAGTCCATTATCTGAAGATGGTAACTCTGGAGGAGCTGCAGAGATCCACAGATCATTTGGGAGAAACTTTTAAAAAGGTAACTATTAGCTGCACATCCACAAATTTGCCCTTTATGGTAGACTGACAAGAATAACTTATTAAAAGAAACCAATAAGAAGTTATGTTTAAAGATTGTCACAAGCCATGTAGAGGTTAAAAGGGAACATAAAGAAGAGGGTGCTCTGGTCAAAATGTTTTGGCCTACATGAAACATTCTATGTGTGGTGCAAAACTAACCCTGCACATCACACTGAAGAAACTATCCCCACAATAAAACATGGTGGTGGGAGCATCAGGCTGTGGGGTGCTTTTCTTTAGGAGGGACAGGTAAGATGCTGAAGAATGATGGAAAGATGGATATAGCTAAATGCAAGGTAATTTTAAAACAAAACCCGCAGAAGAGTAGATACTTGAGCAGAAGTCTGAACACTACCAGAGCAAAGTCCAGACTTTGAATGCATTCACATTTCTACCAGGATGTAAAAACTGATGTTTTCAATTACAATTCAATCCAATTCAATTCCTTTATTGTCCCTGTGCATAGTATAACAAAATTATGTTTCTCTTGCTTAGCATTTAAAAACATTACAGACATGGTAAAATGAGTAAACCCATAAGTATATGAACATGACACATACTACCCATAAATTCACCCATCCATATATTTGCTCACATGCATCTACTGCATATGCATGCATATATGGAGATGTATATAACAGCAAAGACAAAACATAGCAAGAAAGTCAAATACCTTTTTGTAGCATTGGCAATAAATAAGGTGTTTGTTCACATTACGCATCCAGCAATAAAATTTAGCTCTCTCACAGAGAGACCTGTAAGGACCTGAGACACCTTCCTGAGGACAGCACGGTGGGAAGATGGTGACCAGGATGTGAAAGTCCTATAAATGTCCTGTACTGCTGTGATTACTCTCTGCAGGGCCTTCATGTCAGCTACTGGCTTGTCAGCTAATTGGCTTGTAAAAGTATTCATACCCCTTGAACTTTTCCACATATTGTCACATTACAACCACAAACATAATATATTTCATGGGAATTTTATGTGAAAGACCAATACAAAGTGGTATACAATTGTGAAGTGGTAAGAAAATGTATACACGATTTAAACATTTTTTTACAAATAAAAAACTGAAAAGTGCAGTGTGCAAAAGTATTCAGACCCCTTTACCAATTGCCTTCAGCAGTTGCCTGATGATTGCTAATGACTAAATAGAGCCCACCTGTGTGTAATCTAATCTCAGTGCAAATACAGCTGCTCTGTGATGGCCTCAGAGGTTTGTTAAGAGAATATTGGTGAGCAAACAGCCTCATGAAGTCTACTGTGTGTGCCAAAGAATTTGTAGGACAGTCTCTCTACTGGACCGCCACTAATATTAAGGGTAGCAAGAAATCCCCCTTCCTTCCTGAAATCAGTAATCATCTCCTTGGTTTAGGACATGCTAAGTTTCAGTTTGTTTATTGAGCAACCATATAGGTGTCATCTGCAAATTTAATGATGGTATTTGTGCTATGAATTGGTATGCAGTCATGTGTCAAGTGAGAACAACAGAGGACTCAGGATGCACCCTCGGAGAACCCAGTGTTGGTTTCCAGGGAGAGAGAGGAATAAGTTCCCATCTTGACCACCTGGGAGCGACTGGTTAGAAAGTGTCAAATTCAAATGTAATTTTGGGGGTTTAAACTCAGGTCTAAGGGTTTGTTTTCCAGTCTGCTGGGTATGATCAAGTTAAATTCTAATATAAAGTCCAGAAACAGTGTTTTCATACAGGTTGAAGGGTGTTCTAGGTTCTGATTTTGATTGTTAATCTAAAAAGGGACAGCACATATTAATGAACATTAACTTGTAAATATGCCAAGGCTAATTTCCAAATACCAGTCACATAAAACACAATACATACCATAATACAAAGAGGACAGTGAATAGAAACAATTTATCAATTTCAGTTTAAAAACAAGAATAAACACAAAAATAAACGTAAAGAATGATTTTAGAGAGAATCTCATCAAATTATTTCTAACTGTGAGAACAGTCTTGACTGTTGATTAACAATATATTTAAGTGTTTAGTAAATGCCCTGAGGATGGGCAGATCAGAAGGTAAAAAATTCCAGGTTTGGGAGACACGGTAAGACAACACTGCCTGTCCAAAAGTACTTCCTCTGAAAGGAATCACACAGTCGCCTCTGAAGCTTGCTCTTGTTGACCACCTGAAGCCAGTAATGAAATGTGCAAAGATGGTAGTAACATACCTCAAAAGACTTGCAGGTGTAATTGAGTGGAAATGTGGTTCTGCAAAGTACTGACTCAAGGGGTTGTGGGTAAAGGCACACTACACTTTTTCAGAATGTTATATCAAAGAATCTTAAAATCAGTGCAGCCTTTTTTCCTCCCACTTCAAATCTATGTACTGCTTTTTATTAGTCTGGTCTATGATATAAAGTCCCAAGAAAATAGAGTACAATGAAGTTTATGGGTGGCAAAATATGGACGTTCAAGCGTCATGAATACTGTTGGAACGTACTGTATATACTGCGGTTTTTGGAGGTTTTTGGGTAGATGAAGGCATTTCCAGATATGACACCCTGTTTACAAGGAACTTAAACTTAGAAATGAAGCATAGAAGTAATAGAATGTCTGTATTATTATTTATATTTTTTCTTGAAGTAAACGTTTCATAAATCCTATGCTTTGTTTAAAACAATCAGAGTGGTGTCCAAAGTCAGTCCTTAAGGGCCGGTATCCTGTATCTTTCACTGGTTCAACAGACCTGAATAGAATGGTTCATTAGTGGGCCCCTGCAGAACCTTTTGACATTCTGAGTAGGTGGTTGGATCATTTGAATCAGCTGTGTTGAAGCAGAGACACATTTAAAGGTGACAGGACACTGGCCCTTGAGGACTGGAGCTTGGACACCCATGGTGTAGAAAAATGTGCCCAGATTTGACCAGAATGCATACTACTGTTTACTACTTAATTTTCCCAATCTAAGATGGTCTTAATAGAAATAAGCATGAAAACGACCCTCTTTTTGTATTTTCACAAAAACAGTAAACGTTTCTTAAATCCTAAACTGTGTTTAAAAGAATCTCTCCTCAGTGTAGCTTGGGCATGGTTTAACCAGACTAAGTATTTTAGGTTTTTAACTAGAAAGGATCAAATATAATCCAGATTCCTTAAATGAAAAACATGAAAAGCTTCTTAGATAGGCCCCAGATCGGTAGATGTGCATTAAATGCTAACTTCAGTGCCATTGGTTAGCATTGGTGTAAAAGACAATGTGTTTTTTACAGTGCTTACTAACCAATTGTATCAGTAGAATAACTGGCAACAAGCAACTGTAGAGTGGTTCTTTTTGTAGAAAAACTGATGCAGTGAGCTCTCGACAAACGGTTTGTATATGATGAAACAAACATTCTCTTGATTATATATATTTTGAAAGATTGAAATATTACAGCAACAAATTTCACACCAACTGCAATCTATTTTCAGCTTCACTCTGCAATGAGGCAATCACTAGTGCAAGATTTCTTTTATTTCGTGTTGCTCCCGTTTTACTTAACACAAACAGCTGCATTACTATGCTGAGAGCTGATATGTTTGCACTCTCCTGTTGAGATTGGTCTGGCAATATCGCTGCATGAGAAGGAATTATTAATCACACACAAGCTTCCCTGACTGCTCTCTGCTGTTGCGCATTAACTGTTGCATCGTGAGCTGTTTGTGCTGTCTAGAAGTCAAGGAAGTACATCTCTTTGAGTATTATATTAGGGGGACGAGAAAGAGTACCTTTCAAACATGAAATAAACACTACAATAAACCTTCAAGGAATTAACTTCCTCTCTCTTTGTAGTGCTTTTGAACACTGCTGTCAGCTATGTTTGTCCAAGAAATATGACATTGAAATGTTTGCTGTCAGAAAGTAAACACTGCATTTATACCATATTTTTTTACATAGCAGTATAAAATTTCAAAATCAATGGAGCTTTGAGTGTTATAATCTGTTGATAGAGAACCAATAATTATGAATCAAAGAAAGCATTATATTTATTTAAATAAAATAATATTTATGTTTTTCCTCATAGGTTAGACTCTTAAAATCTAATTTCTTCTCCATAGGAGTGTCCTCAACAAAAGAACCAAAATCCTATGTAACTATGTTGTTATTAGGTAATCCTGCAGGGTATCATAAATAGTCAAAGCAATTCCTAAATACCCAATGATCACATATTTTCTACAAAATTAGTCTAAGTGGTTTTAGAGCTGGTTTCATAGCAATCAACAGCTGCTAAAAGTGTGCATACCCCTACTAAAACAGTAGGTCTTTATGATGTAAAAAGATTTGATTTTGTCAAACCATTTTAAAACTTTTACCACATATACTGGCTAAAATCTTCCAAAATCTAATGGGAGAATGTTTTAAATCATTGGATCACAGTGCTAACTTGTATGTAAGGCACAAAGCAACACTGCATGTCACTTAGAGAACACCATACCCATACTGAAACATAGTGGTGGCAGCATCATACTCTGGAGTTACTTGTCCTTAACAATGTCCTTAAAATATGATAGATAAGAAAAACAAGTGAGGAATGCAGATAAACTCTATTAAAGAAGAAAAAGTAGTTCAACAAAACACAAATTTTAGGGTGTACACACGTATGCAACCTGGTTATTGTAACTTTTTTATGATGTTTTTCCTTCTATCAGATTAGTTTGTTTTTTTAGTTTTTTAGTGCAGTAATTTGTGGAAAAAGGTTTTGAAAAGGTTTAATTCAATTCAGTTTATTTATATAATGCAAATTAACAGCGCAAGTTGTCTCAAGGCACAAAGTCAATGCAGTCGAATTATACAGATAAGTCAAATACAGACATTCAACTTGATCCTCGAACGATGCAGTCAGATTCAGTTTATTATTGAAATTATTTTATATCTAAGGAAACCCATCTGATTGCATTGAGTCAGTGACTTGCAGCATTCACTCCCCCTGTATTGAATATAGCAGCATAACTACAGAGATAGCTCAGGATAACTTAATTCACTCTAACTATAAGCTTTTTCAAAAAGGAAAGCCAAGCCTTGAAAGCAGACAGGGTGTCTGGCTCATGGACTAAAATGTTATGGTCTTGTTTTTTTACATCACAAAAACTAATCTAAATCCTCCTTTAGGCCTGAACCCTTTGGGCCAAGGATGAGAATCTTCCTCTCTGGAGGAGTTCAGTTACACTGGTGTTTTGTTAATGAGTGATGGCACTGCACTAGTTTTTCGGCTGTTATGGTGAAGGAGCTAAGCTGAAAGCCAAAGCTTTCAACATAACAGTCCATCTATGTTCCAACCTTCAACCATGGCCAGGAGATATTGATCATGACAGGATGACATCCTGGCTACAAGTAGCTGAAGCAAATATTCTCTATAGGGTAGTTTGGCTGTCCCACAGAGATAATGTAAGGAGCTTCTTCCTTTGGGAGTAGTTTGGGATGGAGCCCCTGGTCCTCTGCATTTAAAGGAGTCAGTTGAGCAACATTGCAGGCCTGGGACATCTTGTTTTGGTAAGGCTTTATGTGTAGTCGAAAGAAATTATGCAAACATTTTGGGAGCATAAACATGACATATTACTATGTCTTCAGGAGACTAAATTAGACAGTCAAACCTAAGAAAATAACATGTAGTGGTGTCGAAGAGGTTTGTGATATGTAAGAAAACCTTGTGCTTTGTTGTCCACCGTTCCAATTGCATGTAAGCACTGCATTTAAAAAAGAAAACTAACAACTAATGCAGTATAGAAAGTATATTGGTGAAATTGTTTGGCTTCCAAAGAGAGAGTAGCCTTGACTGTGCAATGGAAACTATACTGGCAAGCTGTCAATTGAAGGCAAAAATGCTTTTTTTCCTCTTTTGTAAATAAAGCATAATGTAGCTTTGCAAACATCACATCATAGTCTAGATTTGGCTTAAAATGTGCAATTTATTTACATTTATAATGTAAAATCAGCAGGATGCGTGAGAATAAAGAGAATGTAAACAATATAGTAATATAGTTAATACTTGACAGAGTTCCTGCAAATCATGCTATGTCTAGCCTCAGCAGCTTTGTTGGCTTCTGACAAAGCCCTGGCTTTAAACTCTGCTGTGAAGGACTGATTCCATCGACATATAACTAATCAATTCCACGTCACGTTGCTGCACTCTGGTTGATTTGCTCAGCTTACTCCCAGGTGGCCTGTCATTAGTGTCTTCATTCAGGTTCTGTCCCCTTGCTGTGATTCATGAATGCACAGAGATACAAAACGGGATTTTTGGACCCAGTCTCATGTCACAAGAAACGTTTTTTTAGGTCTCCCTCAATTATGAGAATATTTACATTACATTTTGTCAGTAACTCAGTTTAAAACATCTGTCATATACAGAATAATAACTCACAGAGTGATTTATTCCAAGTGTTTATTTCTGTGAATGTTAATGATTATGGATTACAGTTAATGAAAATCCAAAATTGAGTCTCTCAGACATTGAAATATTTTAAATAGGACCAAAAAATATATTTTTCAACACAGCAATGTGGGCCTGATAAAAAATGGTGTCTATGTATTGTACATTATATGCTCTGTACAGTATATAAGCAGCATTCAGGTCATCTGCATTGTTGCCCTTGGTGTCATATTCGTCTTGACCACACTATAGATTCTCTAATGGGTTTAGGTCAGGCCAGTTCGCTGGCCAGTCAAGTACAGTAACACCATGGTCATTGGACCAGCCTTTGGTACCTCTGGCAGTGTGATCAAGTACAAAGATGGTTGAAAAATGAAATCAGCGTCTCCATAAAGCTTGTCAGCAGAAGGAAGCATGAAGTGCTCTAAAATGTCCTTGTAGATGGCTGCATTGACTGTTGACTTCAGAAAACCCAGTGGAGCAACACCAGCAGATGTCATGGCACCCTAAATCAACATTGGCAGTGAAAACTGTTGGAATTATGATTATCGATTAATTAATATTTATCAAGAATTATAATTAACAATCATAATTTGACAAAATTAATTTCTTAACCAAAATCCTCATTTATGAATCAAAGACCAGGGATGTCTTCTGGTGTTGTAACTGTGGCTCAACGCCTTTGATAATTACAACTGTTAAATAATTAATAACTATTACCAGAGATGTCATTGTTTAATCAACCGTTTCTGCCGAAACGTGTGGAACTTTAACCTTATTTTGACTGACGAATCACTCTTGCACAAAATAAACACAAAACGCCTTCTCTTTATCTATGTGAATATTTATTAAATCACAGCC
>JAHUTJ010027647.1:0-10282 GCA_036250325.1 Characodon lateralis
CTGTGCATCCAATGGTTCAAACATTGTATCCTGAAGGCGGTGCCGTGTATCAGGATGACAATGCACCAATACACACAGCAAGACTGGTGAAAGATTGGTTTGATGAACATGAAAGTGAAGTGGAACATCTCCCATTCCCTGCACAGTCACCAGATCTAAATATTATTGAGACACTTTGGGGTGTTTTGGAGGAGCGAGTCAGGAAACGTTTTCTTCCACCAGTATCATGTAGTGACCTGGCCACTATCCTGCAAGAAGAATGGCTTAAAATCCCTCTGACCACTGTGCAGGACTTGTATATGTCATTCCCAAGACGAATTAACGCTGTATTGGCCGCAAAAGGAGGCCCTACAACATACTAATAAATTAATGTGGTCTAAACCAGGTGTTTCAGTTTCATTGTCCAACCCCTGTATGTATCTGTTCTTGCAGTATATGTATTGGCCTTAAGTTGCACGCTGTTACTGAGCGGCAGCTTTTCATAGTCCATTGGTTACAAAGGGCAGACAGAAGCAGCCTAATGTTGTAGCTCCTATATGATTGCTTCTGACTTCCTTGTTAGAGAACGATCCTACAGTGCAGACAGAAATCAACCGACATGTTTTGTTGCCATTACCTAAGTGGGAAGGAAACTGTGGTATGTCATGCAACCTTTAGCAGAGGCATCTCACACAGCAAATACTCTAATAGTTACTCTGATTTAGATACACTGGATTAATGAAATTAGAAATTTTAAAAGTAGATAAATGGTCATTTAATTTGTTTAATAAGATCAAATGTGTAATCTGATAGAGAGTAGCTCAGTTAATCTCAGACTGTTTTTCAAAGGTCCAGTAAGTCAAGAAGACTACTATTTTAGTAAATGTTCAGCCATCTGAAAAATTGCACTACATAAAACAAACATACACTGACTTTGAGTACTCAGCGAGTCACAGTTTCAACACTTCACTTTAAGAAAATTAATACCCAGTTTGATTCTCTTGTGCTATGTAAAACAGTAAGGCGCTCCCTTGTGAAATCATGAATTAACTGTGATTAACCAGACTGAATTCGGTTTCACTAGCCACACCAAGGCCTGATTACTGGCAGACCAGAAGACTTAAACAGAGCCTGTTTAACAACCTTCACAGGAGTGGCCAGCCTGCTAAAGTTACACTAGGGCGCCTTAATGTTTCATCCAGGTGGTCATAAAAGAACATCTAAAGCTGTGTCCATAAATGAAAAATGAGCGAAACTGGCTGCCACGAGAGAGTATTAAGGCCAAAACCACTGCTGACCAAAAACAACAGCAAAGCCCGTCACACATTTGGCTGAAAAACATATTGATTATACCCAAGACTTTGGGAAAATATTCTGTAGTCTGTAGACTTCCAAAGGGGACTTTTTAAAAAGGGGTGGGTCCCATCATTTTTGGCAAAAAAACTCACACAGCATCTCAGAAAAACTTCAAAAATCAAATCAAAACATCAGCAAGTACACACCAGAATGGCTCAGACCTAAACCTGAATTGCTGTAGCATGACCTCAAACAGGCTGTGTACAAAGCCCACATATCTGGCTCAGTTAAAACAATTCTGCCATAGAGAGTGGGCTAAAATTCCTCCACAGTGATTTACAAGACTAGCTACAAGTTACAGTAAAGGCTTGCTTGTAGTTGTTGGACTTTTTTTTATGTAGGCTGGTTAGAAAGCCTTTGTCCTTACGAGTGGGCCAGCCTGATCCTCTGACACTAGTATACAGCAGACAATAGTGTGTAAAACCTTTTAAAATGTGGAAGGAATCTCAAAACAGTATGATAAACAGTATCCAGGGCATGCATACAAAAGGAAACATGCATAGAAATCACATTAACATAATCAATTACATATGTAGCAGGAATACGCCTCGTTTTGGCCTAGAAAAATGATCAAGATATTTGTACTGATCGAGATACTCCTGTTTGATGGCTAATAATGTGAGATTTTAAATTTGAAAACAGCATCAGGTCTATCTGACTTCAGAACAAATTTTAAGTCGTAAAAATGTGATTGTGTAGTGTTAAAGGTTGCTGAGTGAGTCAGGTTAGATCATGTAATATCATATATGTATGAAAGATAATAGTGTGCAGATGTTGAGGAACTGACTTGGACTGTCCCATCACCAGAGTAGATGCCTGGAGGAAAAACAGAAATTGAGCTACAGATTGTTGCCCAAGTGTCCAAAGAAGCCAGGGAGTCCCAAACTACCCAGCAATAAAGGACCAGATAACACAGGCAGGAGCTATAAAAGCTGTACATGTCCATGCGCAATATATTTCTCTAACGAAGGTCAAACTTTGTTTCCATGATTCAGTTTATGTTGAACACTCTAAAGGACACTCAGAAAAAGATTCCTTATCAATCAGATGTAGGCCTTAACTTTTTCTTTTTACTCTGCAAGCTCAGGATTAGCTGTGATGAATACTGTGATTAATGTGATTAACTATTGTAAAATTATTTGACAGGGTTCCTACACATAATTCATGTCAAAATGTATTTATCTTCCTGACTCAAAATTCCACAGATTTCTCATTTTGTGAATACTTAAGACCTTTCTACATTACTCAGGCTGTCACTTATCAGTGGATGGACGGATCTGTGGATGGATGGATGGATGGATGGATGGATGGATGGATGGATGGATGGATGGATGGATGGAGTGGCCAAAAGGGTAAAGGTGATAAATTTCAGATTTCTTTTATTATACTTTTTCAGACATGGTAAATACTTCAATTTAATTACATATTTTTCCAAACTGTATGGGAACCCTAATTGCAATACTTGGTTATGTTAACAGGTCTCTCCCTCTGCAATCTTTGAAGCACGTTCTGCAAAGATAAACATAACACTATGAGTGGAGGGGCAGTAAATCCCCCCAGTATCCTGAGCACATGCACCACAAACGTTGTGAAAGCAACAAGGAAAAACCTTACTGCTTCCATTTTCCAGAAGTTTCATGATTTTGTTTTAAAAATGTGGAAACAGTCAGTAAATTCTCACTAGACAGAATATATTCTGGTTAGCCTGATTAAAATGAGCGTCAATGGCCTCAAGCCAAAAGCTTGATATGAACTGTTTTCAAAGCTAATCTTATCAGGAAAATTCAACATAACCTGTTACTCCAGACAGGTTTTCCAAGCCTGACAGGGAGGGTCGTTTTCCACTTAATGGTATATAGGTGTCATTGTTATACAATGCAGCCTTGAAACAAAAGGGGTTGTTCAAAGTGCAAGATTGTACTTTATCTTGGCAGGAAGGGCTGCTGGACCACCTCAGGGTCGAATTGTTTTGTGGTGTAAAGTTTGATACGTCTTGTTAATAGCTGCAGAAATTCAAAAGTCTGTTATTATTGATGTTAGAACTGAATTTTTTGTTAAATTTTTCCTTCAAATTTTTGAATGCTGAGTCACACTAAAAAATTTCCTCCACCCTGTGTGTGTATTCTTTCTGGTTGACCGGAACGCAGGAGTGGAAGGGTTACACCCATAAACACACCCCCTCATTCACACTTATGAAACACCGTTGAGGTACTCTGACAGCCACAGCTCCTTGGACATGTTTCTAGACTTCTGAGGCACATAGAGGGCAGGGTGTAGAGGTCCATCTCTGTCCTATCATGCTGTAGGTTTTCTCCTCATTATGCTGGCCCTTTGTCAAACGACACATCAGCCGCCTGCCTGGGGTTAGCCAACAGACGGATAAACACTCCAAGCATGTGACATGTCATGATGAAACTATGATTAAAGTTGACCAAACTGAACACCGTCAATGGCAGGCGTAGTCTGATACTTCTAGGTATGTCAACTACTGAAACCAAAAATGTGGCTCGGTGTAAATTCTCAAATTCTCTGTAGTGAATCGGTAAAATGGTCATCGGTAGCCAAGGCTTAGTGATGCACGAGGAGGAGCGAAGGCTGGCCTGTGTGGTCTGATTCAACTTATAAGCTACTGTACCTGCAATTGCTGATATAGTCAATCCTGGTTCTGATAGAAATTTGTCAGAATCCACGGTCCATCATAGTTTAAGTATTTTGTGTGCACAGTTGCAGACCTGTCAGTGTGTCCGTGCTGGTCCACAGCTGGACCGCAGAGTAACAAAAGAAGGGGCTGTGTTCTGATGAATCACATAAGGTGTGCGTTTGTACATTGCTAACCTTGGTAACACATGGCACCAGGAGGGATTATGGGAGCCAGCAGAAGTGGTATTATGTTTTAATCAATGTTCTGCTGTAAAACCTTTGGTCCTGACATCCATGATGATGTTTCTTTGATACGTACCACCTACCTAAACAATCACACTTTCACAGAATTAGTATTCCCTGAAGTCTGTGATTTCTGTCAGCACTACAAAGTATTTGAGATTTGATTTGGCCTACACATTCCACAGACGTCTGTGGGATGTGTTGGACAAACAAGTCCATTCCATTGAGGCCCTCACCTCACAGCTTACTGGTCTTAGAGGATCTGGTGCAGATATCTCAGAGCCAGATACCACAGCACACCTTCAGGGATCTTGTAGAATCCCTGCCAGATGGGTCAGGGTTGTTATGGTGAACAAAGGGGTATGAGTACACTATACTGCAGGTGGTCATACTGTTATACCTAATCATGACTCCTAAATTAGGTATTTTCACCTCTAGACATTGTAAATGGCATGCACAATTACACAATATTTAA
The DNA here is from genome assembly GCA_036250325.1 of Characodon lateralis. Taxonomy (NCBI): domain Eukaryota; kingdom Metazoa; phylum Chordata; class Actinopteri; order Cyprinodontiformes; family Goodeidae; genus Characodon; species Characodon lateralis. The sequence continues at coordinate 4,694 of JAHUTJ010027647.1, forward strand.
ATAAAATCATTGCAAAGCCATTTCTGATGAGTAGCATCTTCACAGATTTTTTATGAAAGCTTTTAGGATCTACACTTCTATCTTGAATTATTGTTGCAAGGCATGATTATTTGTCACCAACACAACGACAAACAAAACAGTCTGGCAAAATATTTTAGAATAAAGAAACATGAGAATGTCAAGCTTCAGTCTCACAAGCTGTAGATTTTTTTTTCACAATAAACATCAAATTTCCTGGAGAAAAACTTCAATACGAAGGTGTATTTAGAACCATGGATCTCGAGAAAGACAGAAACTCTGGATGAAAACAGAATTATTAACCAATGACAAATAGTTGAACGCTTACCGCTTTGTAGAGTGATTAGAGTCATGCAATCAACCAAAGCATGGCTCACAATTCATTGCAAAAATTACAGTAATTTGATTAAGTGATCTGAGAAACTCAGATAATCTGACTCTTAGCAACTGCTTTTCGAACCCAGCAGGACAACATGATTCAAAGGCAGCTGATATCATACAATAAAGACCTCTCTGCTGTCACGTGAATTTCACATAGCAGAACAGGAAATTCCCTATTGCTTAAACGTTGTTACTTTAAAGACTGTTTTTTTGTGACAGAAGATTTGTGTTGGATTAAAATTGCCATACATTGTTATTCAGGATGACTGACTCAGTCCCTTTGAAACCTGATGAAGTTGCAAGCAGGCCGCGCTTGAGCTGGCACACCATTTTTGCCCCTTGAAAGACAAAAATGTGTTTGAATTTGGGACGTTTCCATGACGACAATGAGGCCAAAAGGCAATGGCGGGGAAAAAAATGGTTAGACAAGATTGAAGGGAGAGGGTATGGTGGAGGGGGTCGGATCGGTAATGCCAAGACTCATGACTCATTGTAGCGAGGGACTGGAGGAGGAAATAGACAAGGGAGGAGATGAACGCCGGGCGGGTATTGGTGGACAGGGAGATACGCACTGTTTTTTTTTTGTTCTGTTGAGAAACTTGGTGAAGTTACAATGAAAGCAGAAATAATAGGGGCAATGGTGGCTGTGTTATTAAGGTAGGGGGAGAATTTGTAACAGATTTATGCTGTGAATGGCATTGAGCTTGAATCATGAAAAGCTGTTTATAAAGCGCAACAATTAAGAGATTTAAGCAGATCCATCTACGTAAGTACACTTCTCATTAAGCATTATAGAAATCCAGAAACTTAATTCAAACATTCCTTTGGCTCAGTCACGTCAAAACAAAGCTTTTATAACAAAAGCATGCTGGTCAGTACTGTTCACCAGGTTTTCAGGTAAAAGCCAGGCAATGTGGTTTTGGTGTCAATCAGAACAGGGCTGGGATTTGCACAGGCAACAGGCAGCGAAATCCCAGAGCATCAAAAATGTCAATACCACTGTAAAACTGCGTTTTTATGGCTCACATTCGTGTTTTGGAAAAGTTTTGAGGTTAACATTATCTCATCACACACTTATAAAAAAAATATTTATTACTTCCTCAGGTTATTTTGACCTTAAAATAAGTTCAGAACATCTTCACACGACTGCAAGACTGCATGGAGTCAATAATGCCCCTTTTCCACTGGCTAGATTTGGCCATACTCAACTCCACTCGACTCGCTTTGCGAGTGTTTCCATTACAGTTTTTTCCGTATCAGTACCTACTTTTTTGGTCCCTGCTCCTGAGCAGGTACGACTGGGGCTGAGTAGGGACTACATGTGACGAGACCACACTACTTTTCACTGAATGGCCATGGGAAGAGGAGAAATGAGAAGGTTTTCATTGAGACAATGCAGGGAAAAATTAATAAAACTCAAGAGCAACTACAATAATACTAAGGACCACAGTGGCCAGAGCAGGTCAAACATGTAATTTTAACATTTACGGGTCATAAACCATGCCTGAAGGCTGACAGAAAAGAAAAGGGACAAATCAGCTTTCTGAATTACATGCAGGCAGAGTGCTTTATTTAATAACATCCTAAACCAGCTGATCACACATAAAATCAGCTGTTCAGAGTCACAAACATTTCCCCCAAAACACACAAAACAAAACCACCATGAAACAACGTGTTCGGTTCGGACATATTTTGATGGCCCTTAAGCGAACCAGCGTCTGCAGGAGGAGGGAGCAGGCAGAGAATAGCTGCCCGTCATCAGACTGCCTGCATCGGACCAAACGGGAGGATGAGCCCGCTGAATCTGCGGAGCACGAATATGCAATATGCAACCTAAAACTAACTTCGAAGGTCAAAAGTCCGCGCTTTTGCGCTTTTAAGTCCTTGTCCTCGTTATTGTCATGGATGAGACAAAAATCTTTTTATAAAGCTCAAAATTGTAACATCTTCAGGCAAACTTTGGAGCTTCACCATCCAGACAGCAGCGTCTTTCTGCTTCTCCTGCCACACCCCCTCACATCAGAACCCTTGAGCCTTATTTTATAAGTTCTGGTTGGCCTGTGGCCCAGATAATTATCCTAGTGGATAATTTTAGACATACAAAACATAAGACATTCTTGCATATACATTATTACAAACGTTATTAGTATTTAGTTTCTGTTTTTGTTTTTTATTTATTTTTTATCATTTCACGCAGATTACTGTGACAATGTAACACAGTAACGTTAATAGCAGCACAGCGCTCTACACTCATGGCTGGAGCCACCATAGCTTCAGCCGTTGGGGGATCAGTGGAAACACAACAGTTACAGTACCGAGTAGAGTGAAACGGAGTCATGCAGAGCCGCGCTGGCTAAAACGAGCCAGTGGAAAAGGGGCCTAACATTCTTTAACAAAAGTTCCTGAATAATGGGATTGTGGAACTTGCTTGTAAAATTCGCAGCTGGAATTCTACCACAAACAAAAATTGAATGTATGTTTATAACAAATCTATTTGAAAGTAAACCAGTCAGTCAGTCATTTTCTACCACTTATTCCATAGTGGGTCACGGGGAAGCTGGTTCCTATCTCCAGCAGTCTATGGGCGAGAGGCGGGGTACACCCTGGATAGGTTGCCAGTCCATCGCAGGGCAACACACATACAACCATGCACACACTCATTCATATACCTAAGGGCAATTTAGAGAGACCAATTAACCTAACAGGCATGTGTTTGGACTGTGGGAGGAAGCCAGAGTACCCAGTGAGAACCCACGCATGCACGGGGAGAACATGCAAACTCCAAACGAATATACAGTATGTAAAGAACGAAAAGAAATGTGTATTCGGTCAATTATGCCTTTGCTATAACAGTGTTTCTCATCAATAATCATATACTGTTGGAAAGCCTGTTTATTTCCCCTTAAATGGGGCCACATTTGGAGGGAAATTTTATTTGTGGGTTGTGTCCAAAAAAATTTTGTCAAATCCTCTCTGCCAACGCCAAACAGCTTCAATCATCATTTACACCACCACCACCCTACACCACTAGAACAACTTGGCATCTCCTTCTTATGCAGGTCACCAGCTTGGTGAAACATGGCTGTGGGATGGCTTCTCATTCCTCAACCAGTATTTGTCGCAAGAGACCAAACCTGGTTGTGTTGTTCAGTCTGGCATTAACAACCTGCAAAACCTGATCCCTGAAGTGTTCGGTGGAACTGAGATCAGGACTACAGCGAGGGCATTCTATCCACTCTGCATCCGGTCTGTGGGGGGGTCAGTCCCTGACAGATGAGATATGGGAAGGATATGGTGCCCCACACCATCACACTGCCTCCACCAAAGGTTGTTTGGCTTTTACAAGGAGAATTTGGCAAAGACAAAAATATGCCCTTTGTTCCAATTGTGCCGCTGAGGTCCAGTTTAGTGCTACAGCAACTGCAACCCTGCTTAGTTTAGTTTAGCATAATGCCTGAACTTCATGTGGCTAGTGTTAACAGCTAGGCTTACTCTATCCAAAGTTAAGGCAGTCTAAAAGTTAGCAACCTAAAGTTTGACAATCTCTTAATCTACTTCTTTAATTCTTTGGTTTTAGTTTTTGTTCAACCAAAAAGGTAACCACCAACTTTAAGTGATGAAGAAAAATGTTGGGACATGGCATTTTTTCAAAACCCAACACTGGCCCACCCTGGCTATAAATATTTTTCATCTGGTCTTCTCAAGATTTTTATTAATTATATCTCACCATCATGACAAAACCACACCATATGCATTTATAGCAGGAACTGCTGTATTCAGCTTTTCATACCAACATGCTTGCTTTGTCATTTTTAGGTCTTCTAATTTGACAAAGTTAAACTGAGTTGCTGAAAAGCAACATTTAATACATTTGGCAGTGCTGGTTGGATCTACTTGCAGTCTAACCTGCTGTGGATTTATTTTAATATGCAAAACATTTCAAACTGGCTATACTGGAAGGCTAATTGAACCAGATTTACAACCATGTGTTTGTGTTCACTTTTAACATTCATTGTTTGATGTTGCATAATGAATCAACACCTAACCCTAACCCATCCATGCCTCTAGTTTTCATATAATGACACACACCTTTCAATGAACCATAACACACCCGAAAGGCTAAAAAGAATCAGCTTGAACTACTTTTTAACAACTTTCTATGATGAAACTTTTTTTTTATTTAATCTGATCTTCAGATCTTACACTTTGTTCTGCATTTAAAAACTTTTACCTGGGGCACACAAAAAGAGAGAAAGAAAGAAGTATCACCTCCTGAAATTCCTCTTATAGATTTTTGTATCAGCTTAGAAAAGCATGGAGAATAGGTGGTAATAGTTTTGACTGGCTGGACAGTGTGTCATAGAGGTGTAAAGTTACAACCCAGCCCTCCCTCTCACCCAGATCTGCAACTCGAGTGAGTCCCCTCCCACAGCAGAGGCAGGGTTTAAAACTCCTCGGTAGACTCCCCTCTGTCTATCCGCCTTGGTCTCTCCCCTCTGCTGGCCTGCCTGTCTGCCTGCCTTGATCAGATCAGAGATCGCTCCAACCATCCAAAACTTATTTCATTCAAAACAAAAACTACTTTACAATGTCTTTCAGGACCTCAAACACTTCCTACAGGAGCTCTAATGCCCCTAAGAGCTTTAGCAGTAGCTCTTATGCTGGACCAGGTGGCATCACCTCCCGCAAGACCTTCACAGTCAAGAGCTCCTATGGAGGTGCTGGTGGCAGGGGCTTTGGAGGAGCAGGCATCACCAGCAGCTCTGCGTACGGCGTCAGCTCAAGCATGGGTGGTGCAGGAGGCTTTGGTATGGGCTTTGGAGGCAGCATGATTTCTCAGGCCCCCATCACTGCTGTTAGCGTGAACAAGAGTCTGCTGGCCCCCTTGAACCTCGAGATTGACCCCACAATCCAAGCCGTCCGTACCCAAGAGAAAGAGCAAATCAAGAGCCTCAACAACCGCTTTGCCTCCTTCATTGACAAGGTAAGAGCCAGTGGGATTACGTATATAATGGTTTTCTCTTCAAACAGAAGGAAAATACTTTGGTATGGGTTAAAGACCAGTCAAACAGTATAAAAGTTCTTTGTAGTTGTGACATTGTCATGCAACTAAGAATAGAGACCCGTATGTTTAGCACATGCCCTGCAACACTGACTTCCTCCCTTGTTTTGCATAGAGAAAGTTGATTT
>JAHUTJ010027648.1:0-10279 GCA_036250325.1 Characodon lateralis
AGACTGGTGAAAGATTGGTTTGATGAACATGAAAGTGAAGTTGAACATCTCCCATGGCCTGCACAGTCACCAGATCTAAATATTATTGAGCCACTTTGGGGTGTTTTGGAGGAGTGAGTCAGGAAACGTTTTCCTCCACCAGTATCACATAGTGACCTGGCCACTATCCTGCAAGAAGAATGGCTTAAAAACCCTCTGACCGCTGTGCAGAACTTGTATATGTCATTCCTAAGACAAATTGACGCTGTATTGGCCGCAAAAGGAGGCCCTACTAATAAATTATTGTGGTCTAAAACCAGGTGTTTCAGTTTCATTGTCCAACCCCTGTATATTATTTTACAAGTTTAAAAAAAAGCAGTTGACTTGTGCTGCCTTGATTTAATATCTTTGAGACTGGCAAGTTCAACTACAGCTTTGCAAATGAAATCAGTAAAGGATGGGTATCCTTAATTTTGAAAGGACTGTTTCCACATCTGCTAGCCAGCTGCAGCCGTGATCCAAATCTGCTGTGAGGGGATCCCTTCTACTCACAAAACTGCACCATTCTAATACATCCTCGTTGTTGTCTTTGTCCTTCTTGGTGATTAATTCAACAATTAAAATCAAGCAAAACCCACAGTGATCTTCCGCACATTATCTACTACTCCAACATCCTACTGCACATCAACAGCACACCCCGAAATCAATAGCAGCAGGTGAACAGGACTGAGCAAATGAAATCCAAAGACCCTGTGCTCTTCTTGCTCGCGCATCCATCACAGTAGATGTGTAGAAACAGGGTGGAGCCAGAGGACTCATCAGTCATCCCAGTGGTGCTATCAAACATGCTGGTCAAGTCAGTTAAGTTAAAGAGGTTTAATGGCATTGAAAATAGAACTCAAACCTTGCAACGGGCATTGTTAGGCTGATGTTTGGGGGTCATTTTGTTTCTTTTGTGTGATGACCATTTCAAAAGGTCAACACAACACACGAAAGAGTAAGAAAAAGTGTAGCCTCTAGGGTTTATCATGGTCAGGGCACCTTAAAATAAATGTTGGCTGATAGAAACATGAATAATAATACCCTTTTAAGATGCTGCTGTGGCCCTGAAGCAGATATTATTGTAGGTTCAACAGTATTGAAACAAAAACTCCTTCCTTCTTACTAAACTGATTTGTTCTTGACTAGACAGAGCATTCAAGCCACAAACACAGACTTTTCCCAGCAAGTTTTCCAAAATTACTAGGGGTCTGCGGGAGTGGCTGCAATGGCTGTTTTCTGTTTCTGCAACTTAAAAACCAGTGTTTAAACAAGCAATACATCTCGTGGCGACATGAGAAGCTTTAGCAAACAGAGTAAACTATCAAAGTATTTCAGCTGGGGAAAGCACACAAAGCAGCTCACTTAAAGCTTATATTATCATACTGTTTGCCTTCTGTGTCACGGTGGGTAATTTCTTCATATCTTTTTGTTTGAGCTTAGAAAAAAAATTTATGTATGGACACTGCGGGATTTAAGAAAGATCATATAGCAATTTCGTATTCTTTAGAAATGCAATTTTAAAAAATATTCTTAAGCATCTTGGTTGGTAAAATACAGAAAAGGAGAAACTTAAAGGAAGAAGAAAAAGGAAGCAATATGACATCTTTTTCACACTGTGCGATGCTAAGCACCATCCATCAAGATTTTATTGATTTCAACATAATACATCACATCTATACAAAATGAATTTGCCTTGTAAAGTCACATATCTTCTATATATTTCCTGCTAAAAAGACAGCAGTGGTGGATGATAAATGTCAGAGTAACAATAAAAAATGATAAGATAGTTACATCAATGTATATCAGAAGGAGACTGTGAGACTGCTAAAGCACAATGCTAGGAGGTTAAACATGTTTTATTCTCCCTCCACATTAAATCTGAAGCGTCTGATATTCAATTTAGTGCCAACTGCTGCAGTAATGCATTTACACCATTTAGTACTATATAAAATCTATTACAGTTATGGCCTCTGAAGGAGGTTCCAATCCATCACGCAGCTGTGTCGGCCATATATCACTCCTCCTGTGTTGTAAATCAATCAAGATTGACATTAATGGATGCAAACCTTTACCTTTAACCTTTCAATCAAGAAGAAGAGAGAAAAGCTAATTTGTATTTTGACATGTCTCATTTTATAAAGTCAAGGAGCAGAAGAGAATCAAAGGCTTGTCCTGAAGAGAAGACAGCTCTAATTCACAGGCTGTGTAAGAAAACACTAAATAGTGTCCTTGAGTGAGACACTTAGCCTCATCACTAGTGGGATTGTTATTAAGCTATACCTGCCCTCTGAACTCCCAGCTGATCCAAAAGATCTTTCTATTACATGACCAGGTTTACTTGCCTTTAGTCTTTCAATAATGTCATGGCCTGAAACTAAATTGGATTACTTACTTAATAGAACTGTTGGAAAATATTTATTGCATGTTAAATGGGCTTGCTTCCCTTTTTAGCATCCTAAGATGACACCTTCTCTTAATTGGTGCTTTATTAATCCATATAGCCATCCATCATCTATAATCGCTTATCCATTCAAGGTTGTAGGAGGACTGATGTCCATCTCAAGTGGTCATAGGCGGGATAAACCCTGAACAGGTTACCAGTCCATCACAGGACAACACAGAAACATACAAGACAAACATGCATGCAAACACACACATTCCTAAAGGCAACTTGGAGTAACAAGTTAACTTAACATGTGTATTTTGGACTGTGAGAGAAAGTTGGAGAATTTGACCCAGACGTGCACAGGGTGGACACACAAACTCCATGCAGGGAGATCCCATGCCAAGACCTGAACCCAGAAGCTTTTTGCTGCAAGGCAACAGTGCCAACAACAGTGTCAACATGTAGCCCCAGCTACCAACGCAGATACACCCAAATGAATTGCTTAGTTTAAAAATCATATGTTTTGAACATGATGTTTTGTGCCTTCACCACTGTAAAGATAATTTTGATGTCTACACAGTAGATACAGTAGCTCACTTTTCAGCTTCCAACTGGTTCCATTGTATATCCTTTACAAAATTGCACTATGGATAACAAGGATGGTCCTGCAGTAATGCTGACTCAGATAATTTGTGAAGTTCAGCTACATCATTCAGATGGAAAAAGTAAATAATGCTTGTGCCACATAGTCTAAAGCAAGCTTGTTAGAGCCAACATTATCACTTCATCTCCAGTTTGGCAAGTTTAGAAATATATCTCTTAGTTTTTTTTTCATTCAAGTAAAGAAATAAACTTATGATGCACCATGTTGACTTTCTGGCCTTCAGTGGAGTTTTATGTTTGATTATTAAGATTAAATCTACAATACAAAACAGGTGGAATATAGAATCTCTTCAACCCTAAAGTAGTGATAAAATAAGTAGACAATGAATCTGCTGAACCTATTTTACGGAGAGCGGACTCCGATGTGAGGTGAGGTTCCTTGTTGCCTAACTTTGTACATCTCCATTCTGCTAGAGCAGGAAATATGACTATATGTGAAATATTTTAGGGCCTGGCATCACATAAAAATTATATTTATTGCACAAAATCAGTATAAAACAAACAATAATGGTAATTTTACCTTTTTTCTTGATTACTTCCTGACCACCTGTCACTGAGTTCAAACCCTTCACATGTACTGAGTATTGTAAATACATTCAAACCATATTAATACTTTTTTTCTATTGCACTCATATTTCCAAATCATATTTGAAACAGAACTTTAGACCTGACGCAGCAGCTTTAGTCATTAAAAACACAAGCTCCTTCCAATCAGAATTAACCCTGGTTAAGGGTATGAACCCTGTCTCCTTTCAACCTCTTCCGCCATCACATTTTCTTAGACGGGGATATGTCACTCCCCTCTACACACTTTGCTGACTGTTTCTCATCCCAGCTGACACAGACCAGAGACCTCTCTTTTTCTCCCCACCAGCTCAGACAAACTATGCGTGGGAAAGCTTGGGGGGGAGGGAACTTGTCGTTTTACATATCTATTTTTGCCAGAGTGGCAGGCAGGCAGTCTGGAATGTCAATGTGTGGCCCAGCAGCCTCTGACTGATGTGAGATCACAGTGACAGCTGCACACAGTGGTACGACGAACACACATACACAGACTGTGCCAGTGGGTGAAGTAAGAGGGTAAAGTCATGTACAGCTTCGATATCAACAGGTCGCCCAGGTGGAAAAATGGCAGTAAGACATACAGAAATTCAGTGCCTTGCACTTTTTCACCTTTAATCATATTGCAGTCACAGGTTTCACTGTATTTGATTGGGCTTGTATGTGATACAACATGGAGACAAGGTGGCACATAATTGTAAAGTAGGAGAAAAATCATACATCTTTTTTAAAATTAAACTGAAAATGGTGGAATGCATTTTTTTCCAGGCCATTTTAACATTATGCCATTAAGTAAAATCCAGTGCAATCAATTGCCTTCAGGAGTCACTTGATAAGTAACACCTCTTTAGGGCAGGGTTAGATTCAAAACATTATCCTGAGCTTTAAACTATTCATAGAACACTGTTTCATCACCATCAATGTAACCCTATGTGTGGAGGAAAATTAACACTCCAGTGTGATAGTGAAATAGAAAGGTGGCTCCATCATGCTGTGTGAATGCTTTTTGGCAGGGACCAGGTATCCAGTCTGAGTTGATTAAAAGATGGATGTAGGTAAATGTATGGCAATACTAGGGAACGAAAGTGGGGTGGAGGTCCACACCAGTCTCCAGCAAGACAGCAATCTATATGTGCAAAGCTGGTAGACCTTACTCATCGGAGCTCTTGAACAAGCATGTTACGAGCAGAACTTTAAGGTCAAGTAACCTGCTGCTTTTTGATGTTCCTAGGACCCATTTTGTGAGCCGAGGAGACAAGAGCTTTCTCTGTTGTGGGTCACAAGCATTGGAATGATCTCCCACTTACTGCACGGATAGTCAACAGCTTGAATTATCTTAAATCTCTCTTAAAGACTCATCTGTGTAACTTGGCTTTAAATTCCAGTTAAGCACAAGTATCAGGCTGGTTTTATTAGTAGTTTTATTTTCTTATCTTTTATTGCTTTAAGTGTTCCTATTATATTAGCTTTATTGTAGATGTTGGATTTTATGGCTTACGTCATGCTTTTTCTTTTAATTTATGGACCTGTACATCACTTCGGGTATGTAAAGTGCTCAATAAATAAAGCTTGATTGATTGATGATTGATTAATTGATAAAGACATACACTGAAAGACTTGTAGCTGTAATAGCAGAATACAAATGCCTTTTTTCCCCTATGCTTTAATTATGTGCTACTTTTGTTGATCAATCACATTAAATTCCGATAAAATACATTGACGTTTGAGGTTATAAAATATAAAATATTGAAATGCGTATCAATACCACTGCAGGGCACTGTATTTTTTACAACTAAATGATTCGAATGTGCTCTTTAATGTTAGAAAAACTGAAACTCCTGTACCTATGAAGCTGTCTCATTTTTGTTGAATGCCTTCTCAAGCTCAGCACACTAAATGCAAGCTCTTAACCGGTGTCAGTTTTAACCGAACACTGGAGTCCATAAAAAAGACATCTCTGATATTTCAACCTGTAGAAAAGGTCATTGCATTCTCAGTATCTCTCGTCTCTTTCTTCCCACTCCAAATTCAATTAAAATTTAATCTGCATTATTGGTTTGATCCACAAGAAATGTTTTTTGCAAAAACATTATTGTATTGATTCAGGTGGAGTAATATTGCAGCAATATGCTGCCATTAAGTACTGTCGAGGGATGCATGTTTGAACAGAATTAATTTAATTTGGCAAAGAAATTTTTTGTTTTTCAACTGTGTTATACATTTAGAAATTAACATATAAATTCATTTATGTTCTGGTTCACATCAATTTCACACTTCTGATAAATTAATTGCACCAAAAAATCTGAGGTCAAAACAAGGCCTTGCTGTTGCTCATTTGAAGACAACTTCCAAACAAAACCTATCAAAACAATTTTTCAGACAGGAACGATATTAACAAGTGGCAAGCAACTATTAGAGAAAAGAAAAACAAATAAAAATCTGACATGATTTACAATTTCTCATTTTGTTAAGTATACCATGTTTCTTTTTGCAGACATAATGGATAAAACACTGACAAACACACCCAAAATACATGCTAGGTAAGAAGAGAAAATCAAATGCAGAGCTTTATGTAACACAGTGCGAGCATTATGGTTATACATCTGTGTTTCTTGCTTTTGAGAGGACCAGTTCCCTACCATCTGGAAGAGACATAATTGGGGTATGCAGTGCTGTGAAAAAGTATTTGCCGCTATTTTTGCACAATTTAATCACACTTAAATGTTTCCGATCATCAGACCAATTTTAACATCAGGCACAGACAACCTGAATAAATCAAAACCCAATTTTCCAAACTATTCAAACCAACCTGGCCCTATATAAAAAACTAACTGACATCTAAACCTACAAGTGTCATGTTTTGTTGGGATTTGATAAGACCAACATGCAGATTGATGTGTTAAAGGTGTATGGTGAGTTGCAGAGTCTCTTTAATAATAACAACAATGAAACTGGTAACTTACAGGAGACAAGACAAGATTCGTCACCCTTTGAATTTTGGAATCTTCTTAAAACACATTTATTTGCACATCATGAGAGGTTGGCTCTATTTTAATATATCTTAAAATTTTTATTAAAACGTATATTTTAACTTGTCTTTTTTAATGTATCTGTTTTTCTTTTGTTTTATGTTATTTTGTATATGTATAGCACTTTGTGAGCCAGGAGGAACCAGTGGAGAACAAAGAAAACCAAATGGGTACATTTACAGAGGAAGGGTGGAGAATGGACCAATGAACAAGGAGGCTAATTAACAAAGATAGGAACGGAGTCCAGGGAAGTAACAGAAACATCTAAATGCAAGAATAAATCATGGATCTATACTACAATGAATAAACTAAAATAACAGCAACAAAACAGGGAAGAACAGAGAAATAGACCAGAACTCAAAACACAAACACAGGCATATTCTGACAACAAACCGGCTGTGCCACACATGCCAGCAACCATTCGAGTCAACAATAAGTATTTTACATTGCTGTGGAGAACTTTCGGCCCACTTTTTTGCAGAACTGTTACAATTAAGACTTTCAAAAGGGTGGTCCAAAATTGTTGTCCTGCTGTATAAACAAAGAGTGCTTCAAGTTCACAAACTGATGGCCAGACATTCTCCTTCAGGATTTTCTGGTAGAGAGCAGAATTCATGGTTCTATATATTACAGCATGTTGTCCAGGTCCTGAAGCAGCAAAGTAGCCCCAGACAGTCGCACTATCAACTGTTGGTCTCAACAGTATAATCTTCTTTTTCTAAAATCCAGTGTTAGTTTTACCCCAGATACAGTGTAATGGTACAACAAACTTCCACATTTTATAGTTCGTCTACAGAATATATTTCCTAAAATCATTAAGATGTCTTGTGGCAAAGGTGAAATAAGCCATCGTGTTCTTTATGGTCAACAGTGGTTTTTGGCTTGGAACTCTTCCTATGATGCACATTCTGTATGTTAGATGTTGCTGTGGGTTCACTTGTGACCTCCTGAATGAAGTGTTAGTGCACTTTTGGTAGTACTTTTGGTAAACCAGCCTCTGTTGGGAAGGTTCACTACTGTTCCATATTTTCTGCATTTATGGTTATTTACCTATCACTCTGGTTCACTGGAGTCCCAAAGCCTTAGAAATGGCTTTGTAACCCTTTACAGACTGTAAAATGTCAATGACTAGGCTTTTCACCTGCTCTTGAATTCCTTTACATGGGGGCAGGATGTGTTGCTGTTTTAGATTATTTAGCAAACTTCATGTTGTCAAACAGGTTCTATTTAAGTGAGCTCTTGGTTCTACAGGTCTGACAGTAACAATCTGGGTGTGGTTAGCAAAACTGAACTGTGAAAGTGGCTAATCACAGTTAATTCATAATTTGAGAAGATGGCTGTGTATATTTTCACACAGGCCAACGTTGGTTTGGAAAACTTTGTTACCTTTATAAATAAAATCATCATTTGAAAACAGCTTTTCGATTGTACACGTGTTATGTTTCTCATATATAATAAAACTGAATTAAAGATCTGAAACATTTAAGTGTAACAACAAAGCAAAACCAAAAGAAACCTCTAAAGGGGCAAATACTTTTTACAGCACACTAAAATCTGAAAAAAAAATCCTACTGACAAAGAACACCTCAAAAGGTGTGCCAGGTTTCATTTAAAAATAGAAGCTAAATCTTTATTCATCTGCATGGAGATAGTGATTTTGTCATCTCTTTCGAAGCTTATGAATTGCTCCTGCAGGAAATTACTGTTTGCCCAAAGTTTTAATTTAGCACAAAGTGTCTCACCTGCCTGCCTGTCTTTATGGAAACAGCAGGAGACATCCATCTTCCTGTGCAAGGCCATCAGACTCCAGTCTGCACTTATTTCCAGTCAGGCTTGTTTAAGCCTGACTGGAAATAAGTGGAAACGAGATGCGATTGTCTAGCCTGCTCGATCAATTATGACAGGGAAAGCAGCAAAAACACAGGCAGAAAAAGCATGTGGTGAGAGCATGGCTTTCGGGATCTGAGGAACTTGTATAAAATGTTAAGTGGGTTTACAGACGTGGCTAGACTAAACACCCATCTCTAGTGAAACCATATCCCTCTAATGGGAGCCATCCTGTGACCCCAAACTCCCCATTTATGTTCTCATACAGGACACAAGATCAAGACTGAAAAGGGCTGAAAATTAAACTAGATGTCTCCTCTTGCATCATCCCGTTTGTTAAAAGGAGGGTAAACTGATCAGTTTCAATAAATCGTTGAAGAGATATCATGCTTTCTCTTTCACGCTTACAATGCCATCATACTGGAAAAAAGAAGACAAAGAACATACAAACCTTGACGGTCAGGGATTAGGTTTCTATTGTAAAGCAGTGTTTCAAATTTACAAGTAGAAATAAACACTATTCCATGTACAATAGCCATATCAATATTGATAAATGTACAAGCAAGGTGTTAGAGGACCCCTTTTCTTGCAAAAAAAACCCCAGTGTCCTGGAAATTCACAAACAATAACTTATTATGCAAACCAAACCCTGGAAAAAAAATTATATATTTGTTGATAATTACTCATTGTATGACATTTGAACTATCATATAGTTCATGTGCAACATAATTCTTGAGGACTAAAATTATCTGTTCAAGATAAAGCAAGGTTTCTTTTAAATGATAAATAAGGAATCTTTTGTCCTGAAGAATTGTATTCATACATTTAAATTAGGACTGAAGAATTTTTTGAGAGTCTACCTTATGTACAGTTGAACTGAATCGGCAAAGGGTTAAAGTTATTGATTCAGGCTTAAATTTACAAAACAAGGGTCTATAAGCCTGATCTTCTAAGATTCCAAATAAGAAACGCTAAATTGCTTCTGAAAAAAAAAAAAAAGAAAAACGTACAATAAGTAGGCGTGTCGCGGGTGATCTACAAAGATTGTGTGCAATAGACAACAGGTGCAAAAGCGATTTGGACTACCCTATTTAAATGACATTTTTGGGGTAGTTACTGGATGATGCCATGGACAGTTTGAGAGAGCAGAGCGGCCACATAAGATAGATGAAGTTTGAGGGATATGGGAATATCATTCGCTTGATCCCATTGCAAACCAAGGTGAGCCCATAATAAAAAACATTTATTTAATTCAACATACATGTGCTTTGTACAGAGCTTGTGAAGGAATATTGAGGGAAAAAAATAAATACACATTTCTCATGCGCACAAGATAGGAATGCACACTTTCATGACAACCCCGGAGAGTTTTTTAATTTGTTTTTCTTTCAATGATGTTCAGATTTGTTTGCTTAGAAACATGCCACAATATTTAGGTTCAGGCATGGTGTTTTTTTATTTTTATTAATTTGCATAGTCTGTAGTTCCAAACACGCTAAAAAGTTTATACCTGCTTTTCCACTCATTTTACACAATTCGATTTGCACCTGGATTGTAGATCAGCTTTGCGCACACAGTCCAGTTTGCAAGTGTTTTTATACATGCACACCTTTTCAAGATCAGGCCCTATATTCCTCACATTGATTTGCATACAGAAATGTACATTCACCAGCCACTTTATTAGGTACACCTGTCCAACTGCTCGTTAACGCAAATTTCTAATCAGCCAATCACATGGCAGCAACTCAATGCATTTAGGCATGTAGACATGGTCAAGACGATCTGCTGCAGT
>JAHUTJ010027650.1:0-10273 GCA_036250325.1 Characodon lateralis
GCCCAAGTACTGAACCCTGTGGTACTCCACAATTAACCCTGGAGTTTAAAGATGATTTATCATTTACATGAACAAACTGGAATCTGTCAGACAAATAAGATTTAAACCAGCCTAGTGCTGTTCCCCTTATCCCTACAGCATATTCCAGCCTTTCTAAGAGAATATTATGGTCGACTGTATCAAATGCAGCACTGAGATCTAACAGAACCAGTACAGACACAAGTCCATTATCTGAGGCCATAAGAATATCATTAGTGACTTTCAGCAGAGCTGTTTCAGTGCTATGATGAGCTCTGAAGCCTGACTGAAACTCTTCAAACAGGTCATTGCTGTGTAAATGCTCCCACATTTGATTAGCAACTAAGGCATAAGAGTGAACTGTGTACTTGTAATTGTACTAAATTAAAAAGCAATAAATCTTAAATGAACATATTTTTTTAGCAAAAACATTTTGGAGGCAATTGCCAGATTATTTTCTTAGTAACTACAGATGTCACATGTATTGGATTTTCAAATTATTGCTTTTGTTATTGACTTTTTATAAAAATATCTCAATATGAAAAAGACTGCTAAAATCCAATATTTGGTGGGCCAGAATATTTAAGGATCCATGCAATAAAACTCTGATTA
Source organism: Characodon lateralis (assembly GCA_036250325.1). Classification (NCBI taxonomy): domain Eukaryota; kingdom Metazoa; phylum Chordata; class Actinopteri; order Cyprinodontiformes; family Goodeidae; genus Characodon; species Characodon lateralis. The sequence continues at coordinate 631 of JAHUTJ010027650.1, forward strand.
CAAATGTTATATCTGGCCAGTTGCTTGGCCTTTCGGGGTCCTTGATGCCTTAGCTTTATAGATTTTAGTGACCAAGAGGCTAAGGCTAAAGAGAAGTGGTGGGTCCATCATGATAATGGAAAAGTGAGATTATATTGAGAAAATGTGACCTAAACTATACTATAATTCCAATATTTAACAACAATATTTCATTGGTTTCCCTAATTTTGGGCATTATTTGTCAAAAAAACGATAACAATGCTGTTATAAACTCTCATCCATAAAGCAGGGGAAGAAACCTAGAAATATTCTAGAAGGGATATATTATTTTACATATAAAAATTTTTTGTATTAAGGTAATACACAGCTACATACAATGTCACTCTAGAGTAATAGTTTCACAGAAAATGTATTTTGTTTAAAAGGCAATGTTTCAGTAGGAGATGGTTAAAAAAAAAGTACTGGAACAAATAAATCCTTTATATATTTATTTAGGTTGCATTTTCTGTAAAAAGTTCTGCCACTTGTTCTGCCAAATAAAAAAATGACTAACCTAAAGGTTAAGGACTCTGGACTTCTATGTTTTGACTGTGGATTCACCTTTTGGGCTTGCATATCATGCGTTGAATGGAAAGATGTGAGGCTTACTTGTGATGTAAAAAAAAAAAAAAATAAAAATGACTTGGTCCCACTTCTGACCTAAGGATGCAGTTTTACAGCTACAGTCATTGGCGCACACAAAAAAGATTAATTGGTACAGAGGACACCATTCTATTACCACAGACACTTCTGCTGAGTCCTCCTTGGCACCAATAAGCCCATTCATTGCATCTTTCCTGAAGCCATCTTGCGGTGATGGTGGTAGTTTGTGAAGTCGTGAAACATTACAAAAGTATCAATACCTAAAAACTCAAAACATTTAAAATCTATTCTAACAAGGTGGCAGGTAGACCTTTTTCATACAATTCACTGACAGGATTTGACTTTTCCAATAACTCTGTTATTAAAGTAGTTAAAGCAAAGCACACATTTTCTCAACCGCAAATCTTATGACAGTTCTTAACTGTTACCAAGTTTATATTTATTCATATTGGCCTTGCTTTTCTCTGCTGGACACTGTTCATGATTAATATCAGTTGACAGAACCAATGTCAGCTGTTCAAAATATTCTGATAGGATTCATTACTAAAACAATGTCCTGAACATAATTAGAATTGAATCTCTATTGAGCATTACATTTACAAATTATGCTGCAATATAATTTGTTATTCTGACAATGGCTAATATTTGATACCCTTTTTTATAGCGGAATAAAAATTGATAGGGAAGTTTTGAGCTGATTTTGGCGGACAGTCATCAAAGTGTCATGGTCCTCAAGGTAATTCCCTGTTGTTGTTTTTTTGTCATAGGAACAGAATAAAAAAATTCAACTAAGATGTGTAAGATTCAACTGGATGTGAAGGAGATCCTGTGATGGCTGCTAATGATCAGTGAACTTCTGGAGAGGACAGTGTAGTGATGCAGGTACGTGCAATTGCGCAGAGCCACGGGGTGGTGGCGCTGTAAGGCTTGTGTCTGTGGAGCGAAGTGGAAGGGGAGGAGCAGCATCAGGAGTAAAGTGGCCACACTGTGAGCCTGCCAGTCCGTCCGAGCGAGTCGCTCACAGCGCAGATCCGTCGCTGCCGCGCAACGAGCGCACATAGACGCGTCTGCCCAGTTTCGTGCTCCCGCCCTCTCTGTCCACACTTGGTGACGAGTGGAGCCGAGCACCGAGGGGCTACTTACCGAACAGCACACAGCCGCTGCACAGTGTTGCTCCACTGGCTGTAAAATGCAACTGCGGTCTTTGCGGGATAAAGACGGCGCTCTCGCATAACCATCGCTGTAGCGAAACAAGGACAAACGCCCGGAGGAGGGACAGGAGCAGCGAGTGACAGCAGAGGTAAGCGCTCCGTTAGTCAGCACGCTGGCTCCTTGTGCGCTGCGTTTTGACATGCTTTGTGTTGGAGAGGAGTTCCGACACGGACACTTGTCCTACCACGAATGGATGAAGGAGGGGGATCATTAGTTTTACTGCCAGCCTTTAGCTCAGGACCAAACCTAACAAATGGTGTATGCGTGCGGGCGCTCGCTTTGTATGCAAGCGCTCCTGTAATCTGCAAAAAAAATCTAAAACTTCACGTCTCAGAAATTGTTGTATGAATAGAGTTGTAGCAGGCATCTTAAACGCAAACAACAGTATTAGTTTAATTCAGGACAAAAACTGTCAAAGTAAACGCAGTAATGTCTTTAATGGTGCGTAAATTATCATTGGTGTATTAATGTCGTGTGGCTTTATGCTAAATTACTATGAATTTATAGCTTCATCCTTTGCCACACATTCAATAGGAACTGTAATTTTAAAATCCTATTATAATACTTGCCAAATATTGAAAACTTGGAGTGTACAAGGCAAGAATCATCCTCACTGGAAAGAAAGTATTGCTCCCCATCAGTCCCATGTGTTAAACTCTGGTACTTTAGTGTAACTGTTAACACAAGATTGTAGGGGCGTTATTTTTCTTCCTCCTTGGGTGTTAAAGCTAAACTTCGCAACCATCTCCTTAGTGGTTTTGCAGACCATTAAATTAGTTTGTTTTAATTCTAGTCAACCAAAAGCTCATGAAGAAGCGTATACATGCTACATTATTAGCAGAATTTATCTGCAGTCTGTATTTAGCAAGATTTATTGTCAACTTGCATATCCAACATCTCACTTGTCAGTCTTCACTGCTGCTGGAGGCTTGAGCATGGTTTACTGTATATAAATAGATGGTGAGCACTCAGATAGACATGTTTCTTTTCCTAAATAAATGCACCCCAGTGTTGTATTAATAAGCTGAGCATGTGGGGCAGGAGGAGAACACACTTCCGCACTGATGACATTTAAAAACCTAGCAGGCTGTCGCAGATCAAGGCAGGAGATCAGGGGCTTTAGTCCTAGTCCTCTCAGAGCAGACGGGGAGCTCCACTCTTGGTGAGGTAAAACAATGCATTTACCTCAAAGCTGGAGCCATTTAGCGGGGGTCTTCTCACCTCATGCGTGTAGTATGAATAAAAATATTTAGAGGAACCACTGGCTGGAGGTGTATAATCACACAGCAGTAGTATAGAGAGGAGTCAGCATACAAAAATACGATCTTAACACCTTCTGTAGTGTACGTTCTCTGTAGTGCCATATTGTTTAGACAAGAATTGCCTCTGTGGAAATATTGTGATGTTTTCAGTTTTTCACCAGCTTCTCTGAAATAAACTCAATCAGGGATAATCCTCTATCAAATGTGCTTTGGCTTGGCTTGGGGAACCGCTTTGGCCAGTGGAATTAATTTAGAAATTACCCACGAGGCATTTATCAAGTTGCAATACTGTAGCTCAAGGCTGCTTGTTATTTTCATTACTGTTGCCCAGGAAGAAGGATTTAGCAAGGTAAGTGTTCTTTTGTAATCTGACCACCAATTTGCTCATTGGTCTCACTGTCTGCAGATAGAACAGCACTGACCTGCCAGGGAGTCCTGTGGCGTGTAGTGAGGGATGTTGGCAATTGATCATTTGGGTCCTGTGGGTTGTTGGATGGGCATATTTTTGGCTTTCTGTGCATCCCAGACGAGCCTGATCAGGCTTCAGGGTTAACTCCATGAACGCTTTGTTTCTTGAATCGTTCCTTTTGAAGTTAAGAAGGGGGATGTATTGTTCTGCTGCCACTGTGGTTGTGCTTGGTCCTTATTGGTGCTTTGGTGAAAGTACTGTCAGAAGCAAAGGGAATTCCAGCTGGAAGTAAATTAACACAGATTAAAATTTTTATTTATCAATTATTTTGTGAAACGATGCAAATATGAGACACAAAGTACTTTCTATTCCTAGATTAGATTAATCATGTTTTTTATTTATTTATTTAATCCAGGAAACATTTTGATATGCTCTATGTGAAGTCTTTAACAAGTAGAGATTCAACATTCAGTTGGCCAGTGACCAGATGGAGAAATGCATTTAAAAACTAAGAACTCCCACTATTTTGGTCTACAAATGCACCAACCTTCAGCATGCATTCAAAGATTAGGAACACTTTCTATAGGATCCAAGATATGCAGCATATGTTTTGTCTCATGTGTAAAAATCTCAAACTGATGAAAACTGGAATCGGCAGTTCAGTCAAAGAAAACTGGAAACTGTTATCCTGTTGGAAAACCTGATCTTTTGTGAAACGGCGGTCAAGAACAGAGGAACGGCTCTGCTGCCGTGCACAGCTCCAGCAGCAAACGGACGGAGCCATTTCCATTGTCTGACATTTATTTTAAAGACGTGCGTGTAATGCTTCTGTTTATCTACAGCCACTAACCAAAGTAAAATGAGGGTGTGAATGTATCTAGCAATTACACTGATTCTGCTGGAGCTGTGAATATTAGGCCAATCTGGAGTAATATGCCCTCAATCGAAATGAAACCGAAGAGCAGTTGTGGATGATTTTGTGCCTTTGGTAAGAGATGAACTCCATTTTCTCCAAGGTTAAAAGTTTTTTTCTTTTTTTGTACCCACATTTTTAAAGAGGTGTTCTTTCCAACTCTTCCAGAGCGAAAGTCTGTTTTGTGGCTCCGTACATGTGCACACAGTTTAATCTGTAAAGAATGGTACTTGTTTCTTTTTCTTCCCTTTCTTGTTGACTCCTTCTGATCTCTGAAAGTGGATGTTGCAAAGACAAAAAGAACGTGAATTTATAAACATAGCATTTTTGTTAGATTGTAATTGTTTTTGTTTTTAAAGATTTTTAAATGAATTGAGGGGGAAAATGTGTTTATATGCTTTTTTTTTTTATACAGAGATGGATGGTTTTAGAAGGCATAATATGCCTAAATCTTTTTGTTCCACAATGATTGTACTTTGGCTTTTTACACACTTCTAAAGATGTGGAGAAGTATTGGCAAGCTGTCTTGATGCTCTTCTTGCAGCATGTGATTCATTCTAAATGACACTTTTTACTTGTCAAAAATCTTTATTCATCAAGCTCCTGTCACTTAATGAAGTGACAATAGTAGAAAACGTTTGATATTTGAATTATTCTATTTTCTTCTAAACATAGATCATGCTGCTCACACACAGCTTCAGCACTCTGGCCTTCTTTATTAACAGTAAACTCACCCTTTGTGCAACTCTGACAGAATATATATATATATTTTTTTATTGTGTTTCTGATGGCACTTACGAAGGGTACGGCCCTATTAAATTAGACCCTTATGGTGTTCTTGCAGTGCACTTAGCAAATAGATGCAAAATCTATTTTATTTGTAAGAGGTTTTGAAGCGAACAACAACGAGGACCATTAGGAACGTGTGGTGCAACAGGAAAAAGAGAACAAATAGCCAGCTGATAGACAAGAAGAGGAAAACTAAAATAAAACAAGCAGGGTTATGTGTCAAATCAAATTAAGCTTGGAGTTGGTATGGGCAAAGCAGATGGACAGGTTTATTTAAAGAACAGAAACCATATTCAATATTGGGAGAGGAAACTCATCTTCTCGGGGAGGAATGATAATACAACAAATAACTTCAGTGATTTACAAAAATAGAATTTGGTGTTTCAATATACTGTGAAATTATACATACATACACCCTCACTAGTATTTAGTTAAATGTCACTGACTGAGATGCAGAGAAACCTCATGCTTTTGCAGCCATCAACTAGGTTCTCGCATAATTCTGGCTGGACAGATATCCACTCTATCATAATTGGCAGGGCTCATTTCAATAGGTTGCTTTGCTGACTCTGGCTTTTAAACATAGTTCACAAATTTTCTATAGGTTCAAAGTTGGTTTAAGGTTCCACAATCTCAATGTTCTTTTTAATTTTTTCATTCTAAAACCTGTTTTGATCTGTGTTTAGGATCTTTATCTTGTTGGAACATCCATCACATCATGAAACGTTTCAACGATCCACCCGGTCATTTAAAGTGAAGTTGGAGGTATTCTATCTTCTTTATTTAATCCACGGGCTTTGAAACATGCCCTTAGCATAATACTGCCTCCACCATTCTTGAATGTTTGTGCTTGAAAGAATTCTTGGACTTAAATTCGTCACCTCGACTCCTCCAAACATCCTTTGTGATTGTGGCTAAATGATATAATATTTGTCTCGTCTGACTATAAAACAGTTCTCCAGATTTTTTGGGGGTTTATCAGTGTGGGTGGCTACCAATTTTAAGTAAAAATAAGAGACTCGTTTCCTTTATCAAAAACGGGTTTTGGGCAACAGTCATTCAATTTAATTCAATCCAGTTTTATTTATATACCACCAGTTCACAACACATGTCGTCTCAAGGCACTTTACAAAGTCAATTCGAATCATATAGATTTCAAGTTGGGTACATACATTACAATTTATCCTAACTATCCAACAGTGCAGTCGGATTCAGTTTATTATTGAAATTAGTTAAAAGCTATTCTATCCAAGGAAACCCAGCAGTTTGCATCGAGTCAGTGACTGGCAGCATTCACTCCTCCTGGATGAGCATGTATTCCAAGGTCAATTTTGACGATGGGTCTTCTGTAGACTGCTCGCAATTGTTGTTGATGTAATTACAACAGATTTTAAATGGGGGGGGGAGGGGTACATGTTTGTTTATTTCTTTTGTTTTTTTTTTACAGAATAGAAATACCTGATTGCTTTTAGAAATTCTGTTTGTGTCTCATGCCAGTATGATAAATCTAGTGCCAGCAGCTGGTAAGCCTAATGTTGTTCACTGTTGCACATTAATCTTTCTAAAACCACAATGTTTCATTTCTGTTTTGTTAACCCAGCGTTAACGCAGCTGTTGGGTTGGCTGTATTTTTATTTGTGTTATTATTCTTTGCCCCCCCTTTTTTTGTTGTTTTTGTTTTTGTTTTACTGAGGCATTTCTTTTTCCCTTCAGTATCACGTTAATTCCTCTCGGCACATAAGGGGTGCTTACTGGTAGATGAGGGAGAGCTGCTCATCAAGATGATGCATTGTGTTTTGTGGTGAGAGATGCCGTTTAAATGACACCAAAACTAAACTTCGATTATCTGTATTTGCTGGAAGCAACAGCAGCACCCAAGCTTAACATTGGAACCAGCCGTTGGTTAATTGTTCTGAAGTGGCATGGAGGCAACTGAGGCTTAACTCATTCATTAAAAACCTACATCGAATAGGTAACCATAGCAGGTTTCAAAATTTATTCTGTGTCAAGTATATGGAGAAATGGGCTTCACAAAAAGGGAGGTTTCCTGATCTGGGTTGCATTGACTAGATGGGTGCATTGTTGGTCTAATTTTTTTTTTTTCCAACAATAAGCAAAAAGAGTCTCTGTTCATGCCAAAAATATACACATACAATGTTTTTAGTTTCTATTTTTGTGCCCTTTTTATTCAGCAAGGAGCAACATTGCAGCTTGATGGTGCTGCTTAACACTCTGCTCCTAAACTGAGTACCATCTGATGAAAAACTGGATAAATCACTCTGTGCTGACAGGTATGGAAGCCCTCTGTGCGGACAAGAAAAAAAATGAACATGGATCAGAAATTTCTTGAGTGAATTTAGCTTCTGTGCGGGCAGATGTGAACAAGTCGCCTCCACGTCTTCCTCCAACCTTTATGGGTTTATTGAATTTCAGTGGCGAGTGATTTTTTTCTGCTTAAAAACACAGTTAATATTTTGTATCTGCCATTATAAGGCATAACATACTTACAAAGACATGGGGCAAGAGGCCAGAAGCAAATGCTTCGAAACTCTTTAGAAATCAGTGAGCTATGACAAATGTGCTCTTCATCTGCCCTCTTGAACACAGTCACTGAAGGGCTCGTAATGCTGGTATCACATTTCTAAAAAGCCTGCAGTTTCCCTGTTGAGAAACCTGAATGATCTCAATATGCACTATAAGCTGTGAATCCACAGAGACTTGGGTTGGTAGATCACTTTTAATGTTAGTTTCCATCTTTTTAAGCCACCTTTTAATTCTGAAATCAAATCTATTTTGATTCAACTTACATTTGGTGGTTTAGTTTAACATATGTGAGCTTTATTTGATGGAAATTGAAATCTGTGTACATGTACAAAGGAACAGAGATGCACCAATCGGTTTGGAGTCTGATTTTTAATCTCCAGTTTTGTAGCCGCTTTTTAGCTGTTTTGATTTCTCTTTAAAAACAATAATTAACAGCGTTTCTTTTCTTTTCTTCCTGCTCTAAGCTGTCTTTCTTTATATTAGGAGCAGAGGCAATATCACACGGTTTGTGAGAGAGGAGTCACTATAAAACATGGTTTTGCTATTATTTTAAAACCATAAATAATATTTTACCACTTAAACTGTCTTCAGCACAGTTAGCATTAGTAACTGCAAACAGCCTTAGAACAAGAAGTCGTAATATTCTGCCCAATGAATGTTTACGTAAACTTCAACAAACGTCAGTGTTTATTTCATATTGTGCTATGGATCAAACTAATAATAAATACATTTTGGCACACATTATTGTAACTGTAGTAATTAATGTTGGTAACAATGTAAAAGTTGATCCTAGCGGTAACATCGATTTTCCTTTTTAAATGTCATCATAAGTCTGTTGTGCTTTCTTTGAAAGTTTTACACACCACAAGATGCTGAAAATGTTATCCTTGTTATCTAATGTTTTCTTTGAGTCTTCCTTCAGAACAACTTCTAAACTTGAGACACGCAGATTTTAGAGTTTTTGAGTCGACTCACAATAATCAGGGTTGGTAACGGTGAAAATCTGCTGATTTTGGTCACCAGTTGATTTCTTGGTGCATCTCTACTAGAGGTAGGTGATTATGGACAAAAAATACATCAGTGTTTATTTCAGTTTTAATCATTATCACTATACAGTTTTAAATTAACAATCCAGTTTCTAAGATAGCTTCTGGTACAATACAAGAACGACTTAAAAAAAAAATTTACTTTATTTATTTTCAAATATTATAGGGACACAATTCCCTTAAGTATTGGGGGACTATATTTACAAGTAAACAAATAAAAAAATACTTTCTCAACTAACATAATATGCTGCTGCTCAAACACCATTTGCAGTTAGTGATTCACAGTACAAATACGTTTTCTGTACAATCATAAAACAATGCAAATCAAATTTAAAATACTGCATAATAGTCACCTACCATACTGCTTGATTGACCACATGTATCGCGATTGTTTAATTGCCCAGCACTAATATCTCCCCAAGATCTATATAATATGCAGTATGAGCAAAGTTTTTTCTAGCTTTTATATCTTATTTATTTTATTAAAAATAAAAAGGTTTCCTAAAGACAAAATCTGTCGGCTGAAGGTAAATTGCATGCTTTTGTAAAACTAGTCATGTTGTCAACCATTACAGTGCAGTGTTAATGGTTCATGCCTTTAAGGTCTGTCATCAGGTTGTCCATCAACAGTGCTTTTCAGGAAACAAAGCGAAGATAAATGATCCATTAAAAGTCATCAAGGTCTGAGCAACCTAAATGACAAGTTAAAGACACAATTACAAACTTACAGGGGTTGGACAATGAAACTGAAACACCTGTCATTTTAGTGTGGGAGGTTTCATGGCTAAATTGGACCAGCCTGGTAGCCAGTCTTCATTGATTGCACATTGCACCAGTAAGAGCAGAG
>JAHUTJ010027651.1:0-10269 GCA_036250325.1 Characodon lateralis
CGAGTGAGGGAAGAATGGAGCGGGAGATCGACAGACGGATCGGTGCGGCTGCCACAGTAATGGGGGCACTCTGCTGGTGGGTTGTGGTGAAGAGAGAGCTGAGCCGAAAAGCGAAGCTCTCGATTTACCAGTCGGTCTACGTTCCTACCCTCACCTATGGCCATGAACTTTGGGTCATGACCGAAAGAACGAGATCTCGGATACAAGCGGCTGAAATGAGCTTCCTCTGTAGGGTGGCCGGGCACTCCCTTAGAGATAGGGTGAGGAGCTCGGAGTACAGCCGCTGCTCCTCCACATCGAGAGGCATCTATACTGGATGCCTCCTGGACGCCTTCCTCTGGAGGTGTTTCAGGCACGTCCCACCGGGAGGAGGCCCAAGGGACGACCCAGGACACGCTGGAGGGACTATGTCTCTCGGCTGGCCTGGGAACGCCTTGGGCTCCCCTCTGGAGGAGCTGGAGGAGGTGTCTGGGGAGAGGGACGTCTGGGTGTCTCTGCTGAGTCTGCTGCCCCCACAACCCGGTCCCGGATAAAGCGGAAGACGACGAGTACGAGTACGAGTACACTCATCATAATAAGATCAATAAATAATGAAATGAGCAAATACACAGAACATCATCACTGAAAGTTCTACATTGAGTCAGTAGGATTTAATTATTTTTCTTTTTAATAGAAACTTGAATCTCTGCAAACTTACTTGTTTTTAATAAATTATTAAATGGTTTACAGAAATTAATGCCAGCAACTGAAAATTGCCTTTTTGAATTAGTTCTCATTATTGCTTTCACAAACATAAAATATCCTCTAAGGTCATATCTGGACACATCTTGGAAGCGCATTGAATACTTGAGCAGATTTATATATATTTATAAATAAGTTATTAGTTGGGAAAAAAACACCGTTATTAACAACTGTTATAGCTGATTTTTACTTTCCAAATGTTTATAAAGCTTTAAATATATTACAAAGAGGTATCTTATTACCAAGGTGTTATACCAACAAGATCTCAGGATGAGCAAAACCAATGAGCTCCAACAAATCATGCGGGCTTTTGTTAATTTTTTTCATTTCGTTTTGATCTATTATTCCAGAGCTCCATCTTATGTTCTGTCTCCTCAGGGGGCCACGGACTCAGAGAAGCGAGTGCTCTGTCTGTCAGCTGAGAACGAGAGCCTGAAGCAGAGCCTGAGCGTTACACAAGGCCTCCTGCAGCAGCTCACGACCATCCCATCTCAGTCCAGCACCATGCTGATCAAGGTGGGAAGCTTGAGTTCAGCTCAAAGCTCACATGGGTGCTGTTAAACCTGATGTTCACACCCACATGCGCTGTGGCTTGTTTTACATGGCAGGAGAATGAGATCCTTCGTGGCAGAGTTCAACAGCTGGAGATCTCCCTGCAACAGCGGGCCGAGCAGCTCTCACAGCTTGAGAGTAAGAGTGAACAGAGGGAGTGGAGAAGAGGAGAGGAGCTTAGACAACGAGAGGACAGAGTGAGGGAGCTGGAGCTGGAGCTGAATAAAGAAAGAGGCAAGGAGCCAGTTGTTAAGGTAAGCCATCTTTACAGGTTGTTGATAGATCGAGAAGGTGTATTTATATGATCCTGAAAAGATGTAAATCTTCTCTGCCAGTATGTCACACAGACAGTGGAGGTGGAATCGCCAGCCACAGTGAGGCAGCTGACCAAAGCCAGACAGAGGAATGAGGTGCTATCTGAAAGGCTGTCCAGCCAGAATGAGAGGTGCAAACAGCTGGAGGAACAGATCAGGAAGTCAGATGAATATAGCTGCAACCTGCAGCACAAGGTAAGTGCTAAATAGTTGCGAACTTCAAGATGAAATCACCCATTTTTACTTTGATTTTAGAGGTTAGAGAACAACAGTGAATACAATGCTTATGAAGGTTTTTATTGCAAAGAAAACATAAAAAAACAATATTCTAGGCTTTCATCAATATCTCACACCGGTCTGTTAAATCCATTGGAAGGAGGCTCCAAAACACAGTGACAGAGGCTTACCTTTAAGTAGAATGGCCCAGTCAAAGTCCCAACTTAAATTAAAATTCACTTCACAATAATGCACTACTTTTTATGTCTTCATCACATAAAATCCCAGTAAAATTCATTGAAGTTTATTGTATTAGAATGACCAAAATGTGAGATGGATTTGCAAGGGTTTGTGTGGCTTAACACGCCCAACAATCGAACATTTAGACTTATCAACTTGCAGCTTCGGCATAGTTGAGCTTGGACTACAACATTGCAGCAGGAAAAAAAAAATGGCATACGTACAAATTGGTTAGCCGAAAGTCCATAACTTTGTTTTGCTGTTCTGCAGCAAATACTGGGACATGACAGTTGGAAACAGAAACAGAGGACAGAGAAAACTGAACAAACTGAAAAATATGACCCAAACAGAATATAAAGATATCTACGCAGCACCTAGAGAGACTATATTCAACTTTTCAGCACTCCCACAGACTCCAAGTACACAAGAAAATGTATTTATGAGCTTAAAAAGTGGATTTTGCATGATATGTCCCCTGTTGAACTGCTGAAACATTTTAAAGATTGCAGCATATGAACGGGAAATTGGGAAACTTCGGGAGGAGCTGCTGAAGGAGATTGGCCACTTGGAGGAGAGGAAAGAAGAGGCTGTGAAGGCTGCTGCCAGCTGCTCTGCTGAACACTTTCAGAACCTACAGGACCAATTCTTCAGTGAGTCGCTTCTGTTTCTGCTAACAAGACGCTCCACTTAATCAGACAATATTTCTTCACGCTTTATTTTCTCTTTCAGCTTTGCAGAAGCGTCTAACAGCTCTCCCTCCAACCTTGCGCTCCATGAAGACAGACTACGCCAGTCTGAGGAGTCAGGTTAGAAACTTCTCCGAGTTTTATGGTGCAGCTATAAATGAAGCCAAAAAGCAGGTAAGTCAAATCTTAAATCCTTTATTTGGCGGAAAGAAACATCAGATTTCTGAGATTTAAAGGTGTGTTTTGTCTTGAGTAGATTTCGGCAGCTATCAGTGAGATGTCTGAAGCCAACAAAGATCTTCTGGAGAAATACAGGAAAGAAGTGGCCCTGCGTAGGAAGTTGCATGAGCAGCTGGTGGAGCTGAAAGGTGTCAAAGGGTCACATTTGCTTCAGTAAATACAGTAAAATTGCTCACTTACTGAGCCATCTCTCTGTTTTAGGCAACATTCGGGTGCTGTGCCGGGTCAAGCCTGTACTGAAGGAGGACCAGCATGAGGAAGGTCTGTCTGTTGTTGTGACGACGGACCCCAACAATGAGTCTTCCCTCACTGTAATGAACAAGGGAAAGAATCGCAGCTTTGAGCTGGACAAGGTCTTCCAGCCACATGCCACACAGGAAGAGGTAGTAAAAAAGTCAAGTGCTTGAAGAGGACACGTTATCATAACATGAGCCCTGAAGCTCCACCTCACTGCTGATTTGGTTTGAACAGGTCTTTCAGGAGATTGAACCTCTTGTGACATCCTGCATTGATGGCTACCATGTCTGCATATTTGCATACGGGCAGACAGGCTCTGGAAAAACCTACACCATGGAGGTAAACACTAGTTTTATAGTATGGCTACAACTACATGGACACAAAGGTAACTTTTTAGGCTAATTAATAAAAATAATAAAAGTTTTCTAATTAGATGTATGTAATATAATTGCTGTCTACATTTGTTTTTACTTAAAAACATATATTATTTATTATTGTGTCCAGTTCCAACAGTATAAGCAAACAGATTGGTGGGTCTGGTCACCATTACCGTGTGAAGGCAGGTTTTCTTTACAAGACTGGTGGATAATACATTAATAATAATAGTATTTAAACTAATAATAATGATTAAAAGTTTTGTCATTTCCCATTTCTGCTGCATTTTTTTCACCAGAGTCATAAAAAATAGTTAATAATGGAGTAAAGTAAGAAAAATATTATTGATATGGGGAACTGTTCATCAGGCTAGAGTCAGGTTACAATTTACATATTAATTTTGCAACAAGTTAAGGAGTTTAAACAGATTCTTTTGATATCTATATTTTTAGGGGTTTTTTTGTAAATGGGAACAGATTCTCCTGGTCCACAGAGAACCAAATACATTGTGAAATAAAGCCGGTGGGTCCCTGTAAATCTAAAACCTAACTGCCCAGACGTGATCAATATATTCATCCTATATGTGAACTTGGAGTTTATGTATTTTTTTATTAGAAAAGTAGTTGTTTATGCAGATTTTAAGGCAACAAGTAGGCCTACAAAGATGGCATCAAATTAAAATAAATATTTTTTTGATTGGATGAAAAATTTCAAATAAATCTTTCAACCTATCCATTGATAAACATTTACCACAATATATTTAAAATTAGATTTCAAATGTACCAGTTTTTTGACTTGAACTATATTTTAACTTTTTGTAAGACAGAAAAAAGTGCACTCAAAATATTATTATTTTTAGGAGAAAAGGAAAACATTTTTTGTTCATTTTGTTTTGGCTGATTTTGAGCAAAATCTTTACTTTGATCAGGAGGGATAGTTTCATGGTTTAAACCATACTTGCCTATAATACATTCCCAAAAAGCATTGCTCATCTGCCTTCAGACATTTGAAATAAGCCCTGTTTACACAACGTTTTTGGTTAAAAACTTAAAAATTTTAGATGTGTTTCTACTGTTCGTTTACACGAGAACGTGCATAGTTTCTCTGAAAATGGCACAATTTGAGAACAGGTTCTTAGAGTTAACTTACACCCTGTCTTTATCCATAGAGTTTAATATGGTGTTGGCCTACTCTTTGTAGCTGTAACAGCTTTAAAGCTTTTTGGACAACTTTCCAAAAAAGACAAACATTCTTCTAAAATTATGTTTATGGGAATCTTTTTAACCATACCTCCCAGATGTGCATTACTGAGGTCAGATGCTACTGTTGGATGAAAGGGCCAGCTCACAATCTCTGCTTTAAATCATCCCACAGGTGTTCTGTCAGGTCAGATCAGGACTGCGGGGCCCAAATTGGTCCCACAGGAACCAAGAGTTTGCATTGCACTTGCTAAAGTAAGACTTGTATGCAGCTGCCAGACCACAGAAAACAATTCGGTGATGTTCTAAACACTGTTTTTGAGCTGATCAAAAGGTCACATGATGTTTGGAGGTCTGAGGCTATTGACTCTTCGCACTCGGCATCTCAACCTCCACCGACACTGTTCTGTAATTTAAAAGGGAACTACCACTTTCTGGCCAAGTTGCTGTCATTCCTAACTTTTTCCACTTTCTCATAGTACCACAAATAGTTGACTGTCTAATATTTAGAACTGAGGAAATTTCACAACTGGACTTATTAAGCACAGGTGACATCCTATCATGGTACCTAAAACTCAAAGCTCTTGATGATGACCCATTCGTTCACAAATGTTTGTTAAAGCAGTGTGTATTTCTAGTTGCTGGATGACCCAGTACTTTTGGCAATATATATATTTCCTTTACCCTATTTAACCGCTATATAACCCTGCTTTTGCTCAAAAATCCTTAAATATATTTTTTTAAAGAAGACTTTTTTGGGGGGAATTTTTTAAAATCTAAAATGAGCAAATAAAAAAATCCTTAACTTGTGAAGCCACAATGAAATACTTCTTAAACTGTACCATTTTACAGTTTTGTGACCATGTTCTACTTAAAAACTAAAGTGTATATTTGCCCTTGCAAACACAATAACTGAATTTATAAATGAATAACATTCTTGAAGTTGCTCTTTTAAAAATCTAAACCTGCTCGGTATTTAAGGTGAACTTGATGTCCTCGCCCCCCCATGAAAGTAACTTCCTCTCGTTAAGGTCCCCATGACTACAGTGTTTCAGATGAACCTTACTGGTTTGTTATCTAGGGCAGCGTGGAAAACCCAGGAATTAACCAGCGAGCTCTGAAACATCTCTTTAGTGAGATCGAAGAGAGGAAGGACATGTGGTCTTACACAGTCACAGTCAGCTCGGTGGAGATTTACAACGAGGTTCTGAGGTACAGAGGTAACATTTAACCCAGTTTGAACAAATAAATGTTGTTACCAACTGATTTGAAGCGTAATTTGGTTTTCAGAGATCTGCTGAGTAAGGATGGAGAGAAGCTGGACATAAAGATCAACCCAGATGGAACAGGTCAGCTGCATGTACCAGGCCTCAGGGTTATAGAAGTTAGGAGCTTTCAGCACATCAAGAAGGTGATACGATCTCTTACTGTTTTTATTACCTTTCAGTAAAAAATTACTGATGCTAATACATTTTTTTATTTGATTTTTTTAAGATTTTAGCCACAGCTCGAAGGAATAGGGTCACTTTTGGTACTCAGATGAACCAGCACAGCTCACGCTCCCACGCTCTTCTGTGTATCACCGTCCAGGGTACTGACCTTGCTTCTGGGTCTAAAACCACCGGTCAGTTGTGCTTTTTTTATTCTCAGTGTAAACTCCCAGCAATTATCTCTTTCAAAGCTCACTCCAAGGTTATGGTTTCGTAATTTCTGTGAATTCACCCTTCATTCCTCAGGTAAGATGAACCTGGTGGACCTGGCTGGCTCTGAGAGGGTGTGGAAGTCTGGTGCTGAAGGAGAGAGGCTGAAGGAGGCCCAGAACATCAACCGCTCCCTGTTGGCACTCGGGGACGTCATTCAGGCTCTTCGGGGTCGGCACACTCACATCCCCTTCAGGAACTCTCGCCTCACGTACTTATTACAGGACTCCCTGGGCAAAGGCAGCAAGACCGTCATGGTGGTACAGGTAGGATTAATCCTTTAGCCAAATATGCACCGAACACCAATTCTGCACACTGATACCAATTGTGTTAAATTATTCCACTAAAGGTGTCTGCTCTGGAGAGAAATCTGGGCGAGACGTTATGCTCTCTGAAGTTTGCTCAGAGGGTTTGCAAGGTGGAGCTGGGTCCAGCAGCCAGGAAGATTGAATCTGGTGGTGGACTATGTGACTGAGGGCCTTGAACACATCAGGGAGTCCTGTTACAGTATCTGGGAAAGTATTCACACCCCTTTAGCTATTTCACCTTGTGTCACCTTAAAACTTTTATTGGGGTTTTATTTGATAGACCAACACAAAGTTGGGCATGATTGAAAAGTGGGCCTGCAAATTATGAATTTTTTTTACAACTATGTTTACAAATGAACGCTAAAATGTGGGTCATGAATGTGTATTTAGTTGGTAAATACAAGCCCAACCTGCTAAATACGGGTTGGGCCCATATTTAACTGCATATATCTTCTCATCACCTTTGAACAGCCTCCTTGTCTATGCTGAACAAAAACACCCCTTACAGCACAATGCTACCTCCACCATGTGCCACTGTGGGAGTTGTGTATTCTAGGTGAAGTGCACTGTTCATTTTTTGCAACACATTTATCTTTGGAATCATCAGTCTAAACCATCTTCAACATGTTTGCTGATGTGTCCCCTGTGGCTTTTGGCAAACTGCAAACAGCAATTCTTATGCTTTTCTTCTTGCCAGTCTTAAACTAATAGTTGTTCTGTCAACAGATTATCCCACCTGAGCTGTGGATCTCTGCAGCCCCTCTCAAATGACTTTGGGCCTCTTGGCTGCTTCTTTCATTAGTGCTCTCTTTGCCTGCCTGGCAGTTTAGCTGAACAGTCATGTCCTGGTAGGTTTGCAGTTGTGTTGTCACTTCAAAATGATGCACTACTTTGTGTGTATCACAAAAAAAATAAAATATGTTATCTGTGGTTCCAATGTGAAAACTTCAAGGGATATGAATACTTTTTCTAAAGCATTATGTCCTTCACCCTGATGGCCAGTTTTAACACTAAAGTATCAACAGGATCAGCTACAAACCTGATTAAGGGCTAAATCTGTGGAGGTCTGCAGTTTGAGGACAAGGATCGATCCTCTCCGCCATGTTCAGTAATTACCCTTTATTATTAGTTCATCTGCATGCCTTCAGGAATATTTATTCTGCCTGTCTGAGGGCCACTACATCCTCTGACCCTCAGCTGAAAAACCTGTTGCTTCCTTGAACGGCTGTTTCATTTCGATGTATAGGAGACTCTGGGATAAAACACAACCTTGGTGATCATCACACTGTTTAGAGCTGCCTCATGGTAAACCGTGGAGTCACAATGTCAGCACTTTACTTTATGGAGCCATTTTCACCATTCCTGCTATAAATGCCTGTAGTTTGTGAGCGTCATTGCTGTGACATATTTCGAGGTTGTAATTTGTAGAAACGGTTAAATTATGAGCTGCAAGAACATTTAAGACTCATATTTATGTTTTTGTGAATTTTCAAACCGCAGTGTCTGAATGCTTAGATTTGCCTTGAATTTTTTGCCTTTGAGGTGAGACTGGAGGTGTTTTGAGGGGAGCTGGTGGCCTTGTACATAATGAACTGCGTGCTAGTTCCTGATGGAGATGGTGTGGGGCTAAGTAGATAGAAGATGCTCTTTACTGTAAAAGAGCAGGATCATTTCAGTTTACAACAAAGGTCATGAGTAAATGTTTCACAAAATACAGGTTATTTATTGTTCATATTTATTCATGTTTTTCACGCACCGAAACAAAACTTGCTTTTGATTCTAATGTAGCAAAACACTATGTAGCAGTTCCTATCAGGAAGGTTTAGAGGTCTTTCAATGGTAGAGTTTATCTTCAGGTAATTTTCTGAATAAATGTGTAATTAAAATGTCTTTTTCTCTCATTGTGGTCATTCCTAACATTTTCTCATTTCTGACCAATTTTGCTCTCTTTATATATATATATATATGTATCTATATAGATATCTATATAGATATATATATATATAGAGATATATATATATATATAGAGAGATATATATATCTCTCTATATATATAAAAATAAATCTTTGAAATGACATCTCTACAGGAGTCGGGCTTTAAATATGGAACCTGCAAAACCCGTAACAAGACGATCAAGTTCAGTTATGGCAGACTGTTTTTTGGATAAATGAACACGTGGATGGTGGAAGAAACAGAAAAATAGATGGACAGATCAATAGATGGATGAAATGAAGAGAAAGATGAAAGAATGGATGGACAGAGGAATGAATAAATGGATGAATAGGCAGATTTGGATGAATGATTAAAACAGATGAATGAGTGAATGGACAGAGACAGATGGAGAGTTGGATAATTAAAATGTTCCTATGTAAATATTTAAAAGTCAGCTTGGAGTGAATCACATTTGAAACTTTAGATACCTAACACACAACGGGACAGTGAACGAAAACTGGAAATATTTTTTTCCCCTCGTGTTCTCTTCCTCTTCCATTTTAATCCAGACCTAGAAAGAAGTAGGAGCCCCACTTATGAACCATGATGTTTTAATCTAAATATCTTCTATTTTAGGTAGAAATAAAGGCACATTTGTTTAACAAAGAAATTCACACATTTCAAAAATGACTTTTATTTTACATTTATAAAAAAAGATATAAAACATTGTTGGTTAGATGAAAACACTCCTTCGGAAACCCCATATACAGAATATTTCCACTGACACATGACTCCCAGGAAGGCCTGACAAAAAACAAACAACCATCTCCTCTGAAACCACCAGCAATGATGTGCAGAGCACAGTGAACCGATGCCATTCCTGTTCGGTTTAGTTTTTCCCCCTCCGTTACATCAGGTATTCAGTCAGAGTCTCCCTCCTCCACCCCAACTGCTCCCACCGCTCCGGCCAACTCCTCCTCACTGCCTCGCAGGCGATCCCCTGGAGAGAAACACACAGTCAGTATTGTTCATCCATTCATTTATTGCAACCTCTAATCAAAACACCTCTTTATTGTGAGGAAAATCAGGGCACATATCCAATTAATCCCAGTGTACTTATGCATTTTTCCATGAGAACAATTTTAAACAGAATTTCATCATTCATATTATTTGCTGTCAGGCAGCAGAGTTTTTCCAATGCACAAATAAATGTGTTTTATGTGGAAAAAATATCTCGTCTCGTCGTCTTCCGCTTATCCGGGACCGGGTCGCAGGGGCAGCAGATTCAGCACAGACACCCAGACGTCCCTCTCCCCAGACACCTCCTCCAGCTCCTTCGGAGGGGAGCCCAAGGCGTTCCCAGGCCAGCCGAGAGACATATTCCCTCCAGCGTGTCCTGGACCGTCCCCTGGGCCTCCTCCTGGTGGGACGTGCCTGGAACACCTCCCGAGGAAGGCGTCCAGGAGGCATCCGGTATAGATGCCCGAGCCACCTCAACTGGCTCCTCTCGATGTGGAGGAGCAGCGGC
>JAHUTJ010027652.1:0-10264 GCA_036250325.1 Characodon lateralis
CTGAAATATTTCAGTTAGTGTGCAATGAATCTAAAATATATGAATGTTAAATTTTCATCATGACATTATGGAAAATAATGAACTTTATCACAATATGCTAATATTTTGAGAAGGACCTGTATACATTGGTCTTTTTAATTTTTTTTTATTTTTTATTTTTTTACTTTAAAACTTGCTAATATTTGGTTGAACCTGAAAACTGACCTCTGAGAAAGGCTTTTTGCTGATTGTCTGTCAGGTAGCTGATCAGAGACAGTTTTTGTAGACTTGCCTCACGTGCAACAAAGCACTGTGTGCCCTGTGGATGTTTGAGTGTGCGAACAGGTGACATTCTGACAAGCGATGACTTGTGATTGTTGTTTTTCGATCGTGCACCTGGGGTTCCCTCAGCAGAGCCATGGAAAGACAGACGCTGTTTAGGCCAGCTGATGTTTCTGCGAGCCAAAGCTTTCCAGCTGCTCAGCTGGATCTGTTGCCTATCTCTGTGTTTAGCTGCACTCATGCTTCTCAAGTAAACAGTAAAAAGATTGTTGTTACTATATCGGTCCTCTCTGGCCATCCCTCACTTCCTCTTTTTCTTCAACGGTAGGTTTGTCATATTTTGTTCAAACATAAAGCACTATGTGGATCATGAGACAGAGCTGTTACATTACATAAAAAAGGCATCTGCAGTCTGTTATCAATTTGGACCTGGTGGTTGGCAGTGAATCACACTCCTTCTTTGATAACTCGGAGGATCTGGCAACAGAACACCCCCTCTACCTCACTTCTCGCTTTGGTCTCCTCTGCTTTCCGTCCTTATCATCTGGCCAATAATTTTCCCTACAATTAGGGGTGTTGTGTGGTCGTTTGTGTTCGTAATTGAAAACAGCCGTCTCTCCCTAACTTCCGTTTGCGTATGCTGATCTACTACTGACATTTGTGAAAGGATAGTCTGGTATTGATGGATATATTGAGTTTTTGAGAGAATTAGAAGAGTAATGTTCAGTCTTTTTCTATAATGATCAGAAATTAAATGTATTATGAATTCAATTATTGATGTTTATAAGTTCTTCAAACAAACAGTAGCCATTGATTACAAAAAAGGTTTGTCTGTAATTTAAGCCAAATTATTTCAGGATTAAACAAAAAAACAGTTTCATTTTTGGCTTTATCATGGATCTTTTATGAACTGAAGATTTTCAAATTTTCCTGCCTTATGAAACCCCACTCAAACTGCATCTAATGGGAACACACCCCTGTTTAAACATCAAGTGTTTGTGCTGCAAGATATACCACCTTTAATGTACTATATCCTGTACACTTCAACTAAAAATAGAGGAAAATATATCAAATAGAAGGAGTAATGACCTGGCTGGATAAGTGAGCACATCCTGATAGTAATTCTATAAATATCCCTTAATTTAAATACAACAGTCTTTATGAGTTCATATCTGCATTTTAACTATAGTGAATCTGACAAAGCTGAAAAAAGCTTAGCTGGTCCTTCAAGGACTTTCCTGACATTTGAATCGTTTAGTTAAAGCCAAAGTTTGCAGAGAGGTCACAAAGAATCCAGAGGATCTCATCGTTTATTGGTGTCGGCCAAAAGACGGGTGCAAAAACGGACAACATTCTTTTTACAAGAGCCGGACCGTTTTCCAAAAGTGTTGAAAGGAGAAAAGAGGATCTCTCCAGTGAAGCTGACAAGAAGCAGACAGAAACACTGAAGGAGCCACAGAAATGTCCAACAAGGACTGGTTGTGTTCCACATGTGACAACAATCTCCTGTATTCTCCATGTGTCTGAACTACATGATAAAGCTGGAAGACAGAAGCCTTTTATGCCAAACAAAATATCCCGGCCTGACTAAAATCTCTTTAGATCTTCTGGGGGAATGTGTTCTAGTCTGATACAGTTGAGCCCCAGTTCCAAAAGCTACGCTTGGCACACAACACATCACTAAATGAAAACAAACCCAAAGTGAAAGATTATGTTGGCAGCATCATGCTGTAGGATTACCTTTGATCTTATAGAATCACTTCACTGGAAGAAAATTAAACCTTTGGACTCCTAAATTACATCTGACAGGTTATGTGTGAGGCTGTCTGAAAGAAGCTGTAGGTTTTTCACAATCTGATTGATGTTTAGAAGTGGGATGAGCAAATATTAAGTAAAGTTTTGCACGTTACTTCAGCCAAAGAAAACCAAATACTAACTTTTTCTTTTTGTTGATTCAAGGTGGAAAAAGCTTTAAAATGATTTCTAAGGCTCTCATTTTTTTAAATCATAATATGTCCTTTTAAGGGGGAAGGTTCTTACTTTTTGATCCTATGTAGACCTTACCCACTGCTTTTATCAAGAGGAAATGTTTTCAATTATGAAAGTCACCTCCGTGTAGCATTAGGGGGTACAGTGGTTTGTTTTTTTATATTAATAATTGTAAGTAAATGTTTCTCGGCTCAGAAGTGCTCTAAGATAGCAGCCATACAAGTCATACAAGTTGACCTCCATCGTGTAATTACACAGACGAGTTCTTTTGACTTAAAGCAATTGAAGACCTGCTCTAACCTCTAGACTAATCTCTAGCATCACATGTGCATTAACGCAAGTCAAGTGGCCCGATTATTTTATTGCCATTACTGTAACACATGGAAGTGTAGTGTGGCAGGGGAGGATGAGGGTAATGACACGGGTTGAGAGGGCACTGATATGAACCAGATGAGGAACTGTATGGCAACCAGCAGAGATGCAGGAATGAAGGAGAGTGGGTTGGGGCAAAGTGTTGTCCCATCAAACATGATGATGGGATTTCCTGAAA
Source organism: Characodon lateralis (assembly GCA_036250325.1). NCBI lineage: Eukaryota > Metazoa > Chordata > Actinopteri > Cyprinodontiformes > Goodeidae > Characodon > Characodon lateralis. Next base: position 2,801 of record JAHUTJ010027652.1, read on the forward strand.
CTGGTTCTTTGACCATGCATGATGACAGTTAGAGTAAATGTTCATATTTTTTTAAGTTCTTATAATATATTATTGGAAACAAAGTGGATCCGTTTTTTGTGAGCAGCGCTGCAGCAGCAGGCTTGGCCCAAAGCCCTCTTTGAGGCCTGGCTCAGCTCTACACGGCTTTGCTCTTGCCTGGCCACAAAGTGCATTTCTCTCTCATGCGGCCCCTGACCTCTTGACGCATTTCCTGACCCAGGAAATAGAATTAACACCTCTGTCTAGGCTTCAGGGTCCAAGAGGCTCAGCCACAACTGTGCGTCAGCCGAGCCCAGTCTAGGCCCTGTGGAGTCGTACAACACCGAACCAAAATTGGAAAAGAGTAAGCTGAGGTTTTCATTGGAGCTTGAGGAAAAGAGCATTTTACGCTTTCTATTTTTAAGTCTGTGTTTACGGTTTTCCTGTTTTTCTTTACGTTTTTTTAGCTAATATTATCGTTAAGAAGATACCTATGTCATTTGATGATACATTTAGGTCAGAAATCCTAATAAATGGCTCATATGCATCCACAGTGCAGTGTTAAAACTGCAATTTAAAGGTTTGTTTTAACAATTGATAAAAGAGCTTTAGTTGGCCTCCACTAAACCTCTTCATAACATGGTCATCGTTTTAGGTAATCAACAAATATATTAGAGAAAGACAACCTCACTAATCAAAATGCAGTTTTCAAATGATCATTTTATTTATTAAGGGAAAAAAAGCTATCCAAAATAACCTGGACCTATGTGAAAAATGTCATACAAACACATTTTAGAAAAACTTGAGTTTCATTTCATTGTCACTGGTCAGCGCTGATTACTGCAGACTGGAGAGGGTTACAAAGCCATTTCTACACAAAATAACTCAAAAGAACATCTAATGCACTGCAGGCCTCACTTGCCTCAGTGAATGTCAGTGTTCATGATTGGACAATAAAGGAGAGATTGGGCAAAAATGGTCCATCCATCTGAGAGTTCAAAGGCCAAAACCACTGCTGATTAAAAAAAACCCAAATACACGGGCCCGTCTGACATTTGCCAAAAAAACATCTTGATGATCCCCCAAGACTTTAGCTAAGATGTTCTGTGGACTAAGAGACAAAATGCAACTATTTTAGAAGTTGTGCCTTCCACTAAATCTGGCATCACAGCATCTGGAAAAAGAACATTGTTCTGACAATCAAACGGAGATCGCAGAGTGATGGCTTGAGAGTCCTTTGCTTCTTCAGGACCTGAATGACTTGATGTAATTGAAGGAACCATGACTTCTACTCACTAACAGAATGTCCTGAACTAGGCTATCAGTTTTCTTTACCTTAAGGTGAAGGTTAGGTCATGCAGCAATACAACATTTTAAAGTACACCAGCATTTCTACCTTTTAAATGGATTAAAAGAAGAAAATAAAAGTTTTGGAGTGGCCTAGGCAAAGTTTGGACCTTAATCCAATTATAGGATGCTGTGGCATCAGGCTTGAATGTTTGGTGACCCAAGCTGCTGTTAGGTGTAAGGGGCAATAACTTTCTCACAAAGGGCCAGGTCATTTTGGATAGCTTTCTTCACCTATAAATATATACTCCATGTCTGATTTTAAAGTTTTTCTGATCTTCTGAAACATTTAAGTATGACACAAAAAGCAAAACACAAAAACTGTGTAAATAGTTAAGTACTTTTTTTTTTTTTCTTTTTTTTTTTTAGCACAGTAACTATCTGTTATGCTTCATACAAATACTACATCCTCAACATTTTAAGATTCCTGCAGACTAAACTGTGTGTTAAATGTTGTGCGTCCCACCAGGGGGTAAAATACTATGCTATCTCAGTGTTATTAGAAAAGGTAATCTTAGAATTGTTTTAAATAAAACAAAGTTAGTTTGGCTGTTCAATATTTTAGTGGAACCATAAGCAGAAGCATTGCACCCTGGGGTTCTATACTGGAAGTGATTAATCTGTTTTGTTCATTAGTCGAAGGCCTCTATCGAAGAAGGTGTGTTTCCACACATCCAGAGATTAGCAAGTTCCTGTCTTTAAGCAGCCCATGTGTTTGCATTTTAGTCACACATTGCCAGTCTCATGGGAGCTCTTTGAAGCTTTTTCCTCCAGAGCAGATCATAAAACAGGCGTATACAAGTTGTATCCCAGAAGACTTCTTCCACCCCCCTCCCCTCCCCAAACAACAGCTCACCGCTTCCACCTTGCTCCCCCTAGTTTGTTTACTCTGTAAGTTGCAGGATGATCATTTTGCTCTTAACATGTTTAGCTTTTATAATACAGCCAATGGTGTCCTGTGCGTTTTTAGTGTATGCTGCAGTTGTTGTTGCTGTTCCGAATTGTTTTCTGTGAAAAGCAAGCGGATCAACACCTGTTGCATGCGATGCGTGTCACCATTTGAGTTTTTTTCTCAGCCACATGTGTATCATTGGAGGTGTCCTGTAGGAGTTGTGTAAGATGGGACCCTAAACAGCCAAAATAGGTCCACAGTGTTGCAGTTCTGCAAAAATGATGAATGGAATAGCACAAAATGCAATTTAGTTGGCCACTTATTTTGTTTAAGAGTAACATCTGTGTTTATTTGTCTTCATCATTAACCTACCTGTTGTTCTGTCTGTCACAGTACTTTGAGGTGCCCTTTGACTCCAACATGAACCGAACAAAGAACCGTCCCCTCGTCAGAGGACAGATCAGGTACCTATTTATTTTTACACATTGAACTGCTCTCTTTTACTCTTACTTCTTGTATTCCCTTAAAAAGTACAGGTGCATCTAAATAAAGCGAAACATCATTGGAAAGTTATTTTGTCTTTGAGGAAACCTTCATAATATGAGCTATAACAACATTTAATTTCCCTTTGGGATTAATAAAGTATTTTTGAATTTGAATTGAATTGAATTGAATTAAATATTTAGAATCATTCCACGCAGCGTGATATGTTTTCATGCTGCTTACTAACCCAAATTCACTATCTCTGAAAATTAGTATATTACATCAGACCAATAAAATAAAAAGTTTTTTATCACAAAAATGTCATCCCACTAAAATGTCCATGTACTATATGCACTCAATACTTGGTTGTGGCACCTCTTGCATGAATTACTGCATCTACGCAGCACACCTTTCTGCCTACATGCTTCAATATTAGCCTTCGGCTGGACTGTATGGTTTTTGCTGGCGTCTCTCATCTTCCTCATGATAATAGTTTGTTGAATCTCTGTGGGGTTTAGGTCTGGCGTCAGGATCAAGCACAATGATACCATGGTCATTAAAGCAGATATTGGTACTTTTGGCATTATGGGCAGGTACCAAGTCCTGCTGGAAAATCAGCAAGCTTGTCAGTAGAGGGAAGCCTGGAGTGTTCTGAATTTCTTTTGTAAATTTTGGGGCTGACTTGGAAGCTTTTAAACATAGTAGACCCCAAATGTAGAAACTTCCCACTGGACTATGAATATCAGGAAAAGCTTCCTAGACTGCAGTAGTGTTAGCTAATTATGTACCATGTAGTATGTACCAGACTCTCTATGCCTGTAATACATTTGGTGACACTTTGTTTAATGCATAATGAAAAGTTGTGTTTAAGGTTTATGCTTGCTAGGAACCCAAATCAGAAGGACATAAACACTTATGAGTTATTTGTTTACTTATTGCATGTCATATTATCGCATCATTCACCCAAGTTATCACATATCGCATCTTTTCCTAATATATTGAAAATATTCCAAATTTACTTTCATCTAAAACTTAGACTTTGGATCACTGAGCAGAAGTCTATTGCTTTGTTTTCTCCCTAGTTAAGGTTAGACGTTTCTGACGTTGTCTAGGGTTTAGGGTTGTTAAACACAAAGAATGGGACAGGAATGGGACGATTGTAGTCCACATCCTTGATATGTCTGCATGTGGTGACTCTTGAAGGTCTGACTGCAATTGCAATGGATCCAAACTCTTAAATGGGCCTTGCTCCACAATCCTCTTTAGGCTGTGGTTATTCCTTTTGCTTGGGCAACTTTTTTCTGCCACACTTTTTCCTTCCACTCTACTTTCCATTTAAATGCTTCAGGACTCAGTGAAAAAACAGCTTCATTCTTCTGTGCTTTGTTTTACCCTCCTTGTGGAAGGTGTCAATGACTGTCTGCTGGACAACTGTCAAATTAGCAGTCCTACCATAATTGTGTAGGCAATAACAAGGATATGACATAAAACTCCTGCATTAAAAATCCTTGATCAATTGAATAAAAATGTTTTAGTGATATTCTCTTCATTGAGATGCACCTGTATAATTTGGCAGTGTGTAGAAGTAGTAACATACAGTGACTAAACAGTCCTGTTTTGACTCGGCCACCCAGGTTCTGTCTAGTGTTCTGTGGTGAATTATGACCAGAATGCTTTTGATGTCAAGGTCTGGTGTTTTTGCAGGTAGATTTGCAATGATGACTGATGAAAACCTACTTACTGACCTATTAGGTTGTTGTAAGAAAAATAGCCAGATGTCAGGAATTAGTTGTTAGTTGTGGCTTAACCCAACAACCTCAGCTCTCATCACCCTCTCTTGTTTAGACATAAGATAACCGCTGTAAACCCGTAGCGTTGCCTTGTACCTTCAAATCTCACCCAGGCGCTAGATATGCTTGTCTCTACTTGCCCCTTTGAGTCTCTGGTGATCTCAAACAGCTGGCAAATGCAAAGAAATTCAGTGATCTATGAACAAATATTAACATTAACCAACCGCATTGAATCTTCATAATATAAGTGGATATTTGGGCTGTTTGAGGTGGTCATTTAACATATTTTGTCTGTGTAAACGTTGCTTATTTCACTCAGGCTTTTAACATTTTTCTAACAAGTTGAAGTTGTTTGTGTATCTGGCGCAGTCTCGGCCTTTCCTCTTTTGTGTTGTACATACAATGATGTGTGAAGACAGAGAGCATATTGGACGGTTGACTTTCCTGTCAAACAAGTCGTTGGATCACCACACTTTACGGGGTTAGTCTGGAAAAGTCAGAGGAAGTGTGGAATTTGAATTAATTATTTTGCACATCTGAACAGGTAAGGAAAAAGAAAGGGTGGGAGAATATTTGTGTTTCAGGACCATATTCCCTTTACTATTGTCTAAATAATATAAATATAGATTTCATAAAATAATTTGGTTTAATCAAATCACATTCTAGTCTGAGTTTTATGTAAGTTTACTTTTATCCTTTTATACATCAGTCTATTGATTGTCCATCTACCCATGTCTGTTCGTCCATCAGTTTACCCATCAGTCCCTCTGTCCATAAGTCCATTCTCCATTCATCCATCCGCATATCTAAACAATCTTAACTTTTTGAAAAAAAAAAAAAAAAACTGCCAGTAGGACAGGAAATGTCTGCCGTATTTTCATAGTGAACTTTTATGTCTCCATTTTAAAATTCGCTAAACAATCTTGAAATCTGACTCTGGAGAAGCGTACCAGATTGTTTTTACTTTTCATCTTGTCTTTAGGTTAAGCTTTGTTGTCTTTTTTGATCTTATTTATCTGTGCTGCTAAACTTGGCTTGCATGAAATTATGTTAGGATTTAAACCAGTTTATGATTAAGCTGCTTTCTTCCTACCTTTTGTATTGTTCTATATGTACTATATGCATGTAGTTTAACAGTTCCTTATGGCATTGTTCATCACCTCAGTGGAACTTGGCTTTGGCAGTTGTCCAAAGCAGTTTTTTGCCACATAAACATCCTACAGGGTTTCCATATATACATCCTGTTTCCATAGTCTTGTTTAATGCATGAATTTCTGGCTTTAATTGTAGCTGAACCAGTCGGCCACCTCTGCTTTAAACATTATGATGCACCTTCTTCCTGACCCCCAGCTGAGCCCGCCCACAGGCGGGCTGTCAACAGCTTATAGGCAGCCTGAATGGCTCCACCTCAGGCCATATAAAACAACCATAACACCACTGATCACATTAATGTTCTTATCTCGCTGCATGGTCACCACACCAAAATAAAGATCCTGTTTTCTTTTTGAAGAAGAGGCCTGCGTTTGGTCAAGATTTTAATCTCCCCTCTCTGTAATTTATGTAGCAGTTCATGCTGATTTGAACCAGACCGCACCATGGCTGCTGAGGAGGAGTAGGAGGAGGAAGTCGTCTTCATCCAGCAAACAGCCTGAGCCACTGTGGTTTTCCTCAGCTCGTTTTGATCTCTGGCGTGTGCAATCGCTCTTCCATCTTGCTGAGGCCACTTTATCCCTGATGAGCTCTTATCAGAATTTCTTCCTAAGCTCCTGTTTTGAGATCGAGCCATGCTGACTGCTGGCCCCTGTGGGTCTGTTTGTGTCAGTGCTAAATTTGCTATCGTCTTATCTTGTGTTTCCACAACCTTGCGAAACTTTATCATCCTTTAGTTCCCAGGATAGTGATGAGATCTTCTCTGAGCCTAAATCTCAGTAATTTAACTTGTCTTTTTAAGCTTTTGTCTTGTCTGTGTTTATGTTGCTGATTTAACTGATTTGTTTCTCTCTTTTTTTTTCTGTTCTTATCAGCCCATTACATGCAGTGTCATTTGCTCTGGCCTGTGGCATTCCTGGAGTTGCTCTGCTCACGCTGGCAGTAAACCCCCTGACGGGCTTCCTGGGCGCCCTCAACATCTTTCTGTACACCTGCTGTTACACACCACTCAAGAGGCTCAGCATCGTCAACACCTGGGTGGGAGCAGTGGTCGGAGCAATACCTCCTGTGATGGGCTGGACCGCCGCCACGGGCAGTCTGGAGCCAGGTATTACCAATAAAAACACAGCACTGTGCAAAAATCTTGAGTCATCTTTCAATTCTGAACAACTTTGTTGTGATCATTTGTATTGGTCTGGGTCTGGCTATTCCAATGCTTCTTATACCATACCAAACCATATAACACCAGAGCATTTAGGCCAAAGAATATTTATGAACAGATTTGAACCATTTTGCACAGTTTTACCAATGCTTTATATATACACACTGCTCAAAAAAATAAAGGGAACACTTAAACGACACAATATAACTCCAAGTAAATCAAACTTCTGTGAAATCAAACTGTCCACTTAGGAAGCAGCACTGATTGACAATCAATTTCACATGTTGTTGTGCAAATGGAAAAGACAACAGGGGGAAATCTTTGGCGATTAGCAAGACACACTCAATAAAGGAGTGGTTCTGGGGGTGGGGACCACAGACCTTCTCAGTACCATTGCTTTCTGGCTGATGTTTTGGTCACTTTTGAATGTTGGTGGTGCTTTTACACTCGTGGTAGCATGAGACGGACTCTACAACTCACACAAGTGGCTCGGGTAGTGCAGCTCATCCAGGATGGCGCATCAATGCGAGCTGTGGCAAGAAGGTTTGGTGTGTCTGTCAGCGTAGTGTCCAGAGCCTGGAGGCGCTACCAGGAGACAGGCCAGTACACCAGGAGACGTGGAGGAGGCCATAGGAGGGCAG